>JAOUQU010422204.1:0-10696 GCA_028566735.1 Ammoglanis amapaensis
CACACACACACACACACACACACACACACACACACACACACACACACACACACACACACACACACTCACACTCACACCAAAACCTGGGCATTTATTTTTATGAAGTGTGCGGTTGCAAAAATAAATTCTGAAGTTGAGTCTGATAATCATCCAGCCAAACTATATGATTATTTAATTCTAGTGAAAATGGAGTCTCCACTGCTGACCTTTTTCTGCATGTAAGAATCGTGGGATACAGCAGTGTACATGCTGTTGTGCTGCTTTGTGTGTGTGTGTGTGTGTGTGTGTGTGTGTGTTTTGATACTTCTCAGCTAAGCTCTGCATTGTAATCCCAACCAGCCCCCCATGTGTTCAATGATTCTCTTCCTCTCACCTGTTGGCTCGGGCACGGAACGCCCTGTGTCCTTTCTACCATCTCATGGGGAGAAGACTCGGTGTACATGCCTGCCTCCGTACATCTGTCCCTGCCAAACAACGTCCCACCAGAGCATTCTGAAATAGTGTGCCATCGTCCATAATAATAGCTAAATATACAGTGTAATTAGAACAGAATGGATTGTTAGAGCGCCATGGCCTCTAAAATGATGTAAATGAATAATAATATTCATGCAGGGCAGCTCAGAATCGTTCCACAGGTTTTTTTTAAGCCAGACATGGACATGGGTTACTGTCAGAGGTCATACTTTCGATGTAAGTGCGATGAAAGATCAGACTGAATACAGAGTGTTCTAGCCATTGGTTGTTCTTTACAGTTTGGTTGATTTTTTTCCAACATTTCATATTTTTAAAAGGTTTTTAGAGATTTTGAAAGTCTTTCTATTCACTGATGCAGACGTTCATCTTGACTGGGAGTCACATGTCACATGTGCAATAGCCGCAAGAATCTTTTCACTTTCAGATTCACACTCTCACCCCATTACCCCTCATCCAGCAGAATTCATACTTGTATTAATAAAGTCCCTTTCAGAATCGACTATATCAGGGGTGCCCAATACATCGTAGTGTATGTTGACAGATCCTGACCCAAACAGGTCACCGTGATAGGTTGATCAAAAAATGTAGGAAGCCTTTCCTGTCTATTTGTGTAAATAAGTCTTTTTCACATAAAAAATATAAAAGTGTAAATGTCTTTAACTTTCATTGTTTAGTATAAGAGTGGGATATTTGTGGGATACTTCAGTCGTTTGCCCTTTTAGAATTTAGAATATTCTTTACACCACTGTAACACTGTTTTTCAAACAAGTAGGAATGATCTGTGCAGTGAATCACATATTTACACATGCTATTGAACACACACTAGGGGGCAGCATTGAGCACGCATGCTCGGTGGAGTAGCCAGCCCTATCTACAGCACCCAGGGAGTAATAAGGGGTTCTTTGTCTTGTTTAAGGGTACTTCACTCGTGACCTGTCCACTCCCTGAATCGAACCGGCAACCTTTACAACACAAGCCCAGTTCTCTAATAATCAGGCCCTGGCTGCCCACAATTTCACGAAGTGTCCAACAACAATATTTACATCCATGTTATGGATAATAAATGTGTAGGTCACTGTTATAGTCATGCTCATTTATTAAGGCTTGTTATTTAGTTTGGGATCTAGCATGTGGCACACGGACACAGTGGGATTCCCTTGTTCCATGACCATGTTTACTAACATCCTGCCATGCAGAAAGATGACCTACTGGGGTCACTTTCCGTCTGCTAGTGACCATGTTCTGATGACCCTCAATTTACTTGAGATCTATCTGCCGCATCTCCGCTTGATTAACATGAGTATCGTTCTGCACCATCAATAAATTGCTTATTATAATTGCGGGTCAGACTGTCATTTAAATCCAGTCTTACATTTTGAACATCTGTGTTGCTGGGATTGGAATGTCAGAGATCTTAAGAGCACATCATCCTATTAGTGTAGCGTAGTGGGTAGAGATTTGGGGTATGAACCCAAGGATTGGGGGTTTAAATCCAGGTTTTGTTACACAGCCACTGCTGGGTCCTTGAGCGAGACCCTTAACCCTGTCTGCTCCAGGGGTGCCGTACGTTGGCTGACCTTCTAATCGACCCCCAACTTCCAGACAAGTTGGGGTATTCTAAGAGAGACGTTTCATTGTACTGTACAATCTGTTTATGTATACTGACAGAAGAAAAAGCTACTTAATTTATATTGTTCTGTCTGACATTTTTGTCAATAATTTCACATATTATGATTCTGTGACAACATTGTGTGAGGTGTGTTTTGTTTCTGGGCAATTTTGCTATATAGAATGCAAAAACTTTAAAGCTCAATATCTTGAAACTGTTCAGATTGCAGGTAGACAAAAAGTCAGACAGACAGATAGATACATAACTTTATTACTCCCAGAGCAATATATGCATAGCGCTGAACATTAAACAGCAATGTGCCAAAAAATTAAAATAACTAATAAAATAAACATAAATAGAATTGTGCAATAACAGAGATTTAAGTACGATACATGAATTATAAAAGTGTCGGTGCAGTGGTAGTTGCTTCTGATGGTGAACAGGATAGATAAAATCTTATTATTCTAAGCAGACAAAATACTATACGATCAGTTCTAACATGACTTTTTTCAGAATAGCTGCTGCATCATTACCCAGAATGCTTTAGTCACAATGTTAAACTTTAGACTAAAGAATAAACACACGCACACACTAGTGAACACACACTAGGGGGCAGGAATCAGCACACATGCACGGTGCAATGGGCAGGCCTAGTCCTAGCCCGGGGAGCAGTTTGGGGTTCGGTGCCTTGATCAAGGGTTGTTGTGACCTATCGACTGTCAGAATCAAACCGGCAACCTACCAATCAGTTCTCGAACCAGCAGGCCACAGTTGCTCATTATGAACATTGCTACCACAAGGATGCTTTTTTTATTTTATTTTACTGATTTAATAGTAATTTTACTAATATTAAAATTTATTTTCTGCTTGTGTATCAACACCAACTATTGTGTGGTTAATAATTTCTAGAATATGTTTATTAGTTCATTTGATTTAATAAAGTATGACACATTTGGCCCTTTTTATGAAAACATTAACAAACCCATGTTAGATGGTTGTTTTAACTAAGATTTCACCTTCTGGACAATCTGCTTTTAACTAACAAGATCACAAAATCCTAATGAATTAAAATGTACCACACTTGATATATAACGAGTGTAAGAGGAATG
The DNA here is from genome assembly GCA_028566735.1 of Ammoglanis amapaensis. Classification (NCBI taxonomy): domain Eukaryota; kingdom Metazoa; phylum Chordata; class Actinopteri; order Siluriformes; family Trichomycteridae; genus Ammoglanis; species Ammoglanis amapaensis. Next base: position 3,193 of record JAOUQU010422204.1, read on the forward strand.
TATCCATGCAGATGACAATCAGGTTATGTTATTAAATCACATCATGTTCTATTCTGTGCTGTTGAGTGTGCTAATATAAGCATGCACACTCACCTAGCATCTGAGCAAATACATCGCCATGATTAGCAATCCAGCCACGTACTAACAATCATCTCATGGGACACGCTGCTGGACATAAAAAGAGAAACGGTCATTATGATTGAAAATATTGCTCTATTAGTGATCAGGGGAGAAAAAAAACTCTGCAATAGTGAGATTTAACAAGATTTTGGATAACATGCATGGATCTCCTAAGTCACTAAAATTATCATCACAAAGTGAACGAGGTGAACCACGAGGTGAAGTGAATATGACTGAAGATAAAATGAAGCCAAAATATCCCACCTACTACTAGATACAGTCATTAGAAGAGATCATTCAAGTTTATCTGTAGGAAACATAGAGTTTGAGAACTCTGCAGGGGTCAGTATCTATTCAAAATGGTTCAAGGAAGAAACAGAGCTTGGGAGAACATGCTAACTTTACACAGAAAGATACCAGATTGACTGGAATTGAACCCAGGACTTCTTGCCTTGGGGTGAAAGTGCTAACCACTAAGCCACCAAAAGAGGATCAAGTGCTGGTAAAACTAGATAATGAATGAATGGATGGATGAAATGGGTTATTAGGTGGTCATAATGTTAAGCCTGATCATTGTACATTTACATTTGTGGCAAAAGTAGATGCCTTTATTAAAAGTGACTTACATTACAAATACATTGTTTTATTCATATGTCATAATGTCATAAATTGTTTAAAGGCCCAAACAGCAGTAACCTGGCAGACGTGGGACTAGAACAGACAACCTAACAAGTTCTAGTCCAGTGCCTTAACTACTGCTTGGTCAAAATGGAAATAGAAAAGTTTCTGAATGATCCTAATATAAAAAAGCGTATTGATATTTCCAGAGGTTGGATGACGTACACAATCCCTTATCACTAATTATCAGCCCCAAACTTATAGCTAAACATTCCACACTTTATTAACACATTGTTAGGAAGTTTTAACAGTGTTAATAGATTATACAAAGCCTGGTTTAGACGCAAACAAAAAATAAATCTGAGTCATGAAGGTGAGTGTGTGTGAAGCACAGAATAGAGGTGGGAAATTGGGTCAAGGGTATGACCACTGACATCAATAGAACTCAGCATGGGATACGAACGTCTGACAGTAGATGCATACACTGCTCACACCTGTAATGTCTCTGACTCACATTTGTCACGAGAAGTCACGAGGAGCAATTTACAGTTTCGGGAGAACAGCTAGAATACAGCTCTTTCAGATTTCAGTATGAGCCTTAGTGCACTTACAGTAACGGGAAGAGGTTTTAAAGTACTGCTAAGCTTTTAACTGTTCGTGTTACTGGAAATATAAAATCAATATAGGCGTGTAGAAGACATGTCCAAAAGATTCATCAGATTTAATGCCTTTTAATAAAAACATTATTTATAGTTTGATATTTGATTGTGACCTTGGTTGACAGAAATAACAGCGCAACTAGTAATGTCACCATGGCTATCTTATTAAAGAGTTTAGCTTTTATAACTCCATAATCAATAGTTGTGAATGATGAACAAGTTTCTTGGTTATAGTGTCAGTTTTTTCCCAAGCATCTAAGGTAGCACACTAAGGTTTTAAAATTCCTACCACTGTTAAACCATCTTACATCTTTCCAGACACATCCGACTTACCACAAGAGCACATCACTGACTCATCCAGGAACTAACAAAAGAACGCAACAAATATTTTAAGAACTTGTGCTGTAGAAAAAGTTACATTTCTGATTCATCATTAGACTGAGCATGAAACGCATGGCAAAAATACTGCTAGTCAAAGTGACTCTTATTTACCTAAAAACACCCAGATGACTTTAAATAATTTTTAACCAAGTCATTTAAAATAGTTCTATGGAAGTGAAACCCAACGATCTAACGTCTAGGTTATAATTGTCCCAACTAAGAGCAAGTTAAACTGTAATTAATCGTTTGCAAGCAGCCTAGTCAGACTGAGGGTGGCATGGTGGCTTAGTGGTTAGCACTGTTGCCTCACAGCAAGAAGTCCCCGGGTCGGGTTAGGGGTTTTCTGTGCAGTGTTTGCATGTTCTACCTGTGTCTCACCCCGTTTCCCTCCCACAGTCCAAAAACATGCACTAGGTCATTTGACCTATAGATTACTTGATCCCCGTCATGAGAAAAACCTGGCAACCGACTCTGTAAAAATCACTTGCTGAGAAACTCTGGGGATCGGTAGCAGTCCACAGTGCACCCAAGAGTCGGATACGACTGGAAACAGGTAAAACACACACACAGTCAGACTAAGAACTGACTTTAACTAACTACAATAAGTATAATGTGGCAGGATTGAAAACCAGTCAAGTCATTGAATAAAGAACAACAGATTTTGTGCTAGTTTTCAAAACAGATTTGCTGCAAATATTCACAATGCCGGTTTTTGAAATTGGAAGCAATTGATTTTCCCCACATAGATCTCCTTCATTAGTGACTTTGTCTTTGTTTGATTTTCACTTATCTTTCTTAAGACAGCTTATTATGGAAAGAGCACCAAATCTGTTCCTATGACAACTTAAAAACACAACCTATAAAAAGAAAACCTCATTAACATTCAGGGGCAGAACATTTTGTAAAATATGCTGAACTAAAAACTATTTAAAAAATATCATTACTAGCATTGTTATTTTAAATAAAATTATGCAAGGTACATCTAGCACAACAGAAAATTACTACAGTAGCAGAGATTTGTTGTTAATAAAATTGTGTTCTGTGGTTAATTTAGCACAACAAAAGTATAAAAGATAGTTTTTTAAATTAAAGTAGGTGCTGTGGTAGATCGTAGAACTAGTGGTAGAAATAGTAATTTTCATGATATTGAAATTTTTTATTTATTTACCTCTGTAAATCTATCATAAGCTCTAAAACAAAACTTTTTTATAAGAGTGTTCAATGTGTGCATGCTTCAAGTGTCAGCCATTTTAATCAAAGTGTATAGTGTGGTAAAACTAATGCAGCAGAACTGTCAAAATTAATCTAGATTATAACGAAACTGTTTAAGCAATTCTTATGATAAACTTATGAACAGAAAGAGTATATCTAGCACATTGTATTTATACAATCAAAAACATCAAAATTGTAGTTATTTGTATGAGATAACTATACAGTATAGGCAACTAGTTTCTTACATGTTGTATTTTCATTTTATTTTCATTAAAATAAAAGATAAAATAAAAATAATAGAGTAAAATAAAGAGTGGGGCATGTGTGTGTGGGGGGTATCTGTATAAAGTACATATATAGTCATGTATATAATGGACATGCTTAATATGCCATATTTAAGTTGTTCAGTTTGGTTGTGTAAACCTTGTAATAAATGAAAGCACTTATAGGCAATGTCAATTTTAAAAGTAGCACACATCCAATTAGATGTCAGAAATGAGTCAGATGCAGGTGTTCCAATCCAAAGGTTTCTAGTAAAAATCAAGTGAAAGCAGCTGACGTCATCCCCTTGTTGCTAAGGGAAAAAAGTAGGTCTGAAATGTAATTTTTAAATACTGACCCAGATGCATTGCTGTTAGATGGATGCATTTGTTTGCGGGCGGTTATGTAACTCCCGAAGTCACGCCGTTTCATACTGTTCCATGATTTGGCTTTTTATATAACTACTGCGCAAAATAGTGGAAAAAGGTTTCCAGGTGCGCACTTTTTTCCACATTGTTTTTTGCTGTTTATGCGACATGACCGCAGATGGTAAATAAGTCGAATGAATGAAAGATAAGTCAAATAATAAAGCACTGGAGCTTCTTAGTAGGAGCAGAGGAAGCCAGCTGGCAGATCTTGGCAGTTGTATTTTACTTAATATTTTTTCAATCCTTAACTCTTAAACAAACATTGTTCTAATTATACTAATGCTTTTAGAAGCACTTTCCAGCAATCAATCTACGTAATAATTGCTAATTAATATGTTAATTATGATCATACAGATCATTTACAGACCAATGATTTTATCAGTTAGAGAATTGTGAGTGTTTTGTACCATACAAAAAGAAATATGGGTCAAAATGAATGAATTGTGTAGGATTGAATGGAATGAATGATGCACTTCCATCATTAATCCTTGGTGCCTGTGAATGGATAATTTGTATTGTATTCATCTGGGTCATATTTGTATTTGTCGTCTTTGTTATGGTTGCAGGTGGCTGCGTTAGGAGTGTTAGGTAACTTCATAAATCACTGGAGGAGCATCTCAAACTGCGCACTTACGTAAGTGGACTGTAATGTAGTGCGGAGTGCACACTTTAATGTTTATCGGACGTGATGAAACATTGTGATCAAAGTGCGCAAGTTTGTTGTTTGGAATGCACTTTTGGTGATTTAATTTACATTTTTAAACATGTAGCAGACACCTTTATCCAAAACGACTTGCATTAGCTACAGTGTACAGTGTGAGGAATTGAGGGTTAATGGCCTTGCTCAAGGGTCCAGCAACAGCAACCTAGCATATGAACCAGCAACCTTCAAATTACTAGTCCTGTACCCTAACTTTAGCATTATGCTAGTGCATTGTGCTGTGCTAACATGTACCAAACTGTTTTATTATGGATCCCAACAGGTGTTTAAAACAGTATTTCAGTTGTCACTGTCAGGTATGAGGTGTTTGACCACAACTTTAATAACAATAAACTGATATTTATTGTAGTTTATCCACATTCAAGAACTCACGAAAAGTGCTCTACATTCTAAACGTCATATTAATCCTCCTCCAGAAAATGGTCCAATCTGAAAACCTGATAAACATGATGTCACATTTATCTCATTTCAACCCCCCCTCACACACACACTTTCATTCCATCCCCTGTACTTCAAAATAACTGGTTTACCTCTCCGTTACATTCTTTTGAATGGCAAAAACAGTATCAAGAACTTCTCACATACAAGGTTGCCAGTTAAGTGACACATTGTAAACTCCCCCCACTGACTCACCCTAGCATTATTGAGGCATTACAGATTCAACTAAAATCTTATTGTCTATGTCACAACACAGAAGAATAAAAATAATTTGTTTAATCATTCCATGTCAGCTTTAAATGTTGATTTGATGGTCGTTTTTTTAGTGCACGCTAATAGAGTATAATTGTTATGGCTAGACACAACTAATACACTGTTGTGTATTCTTTTGAAAACGCTGCTCGCAGACTAAACAGGATCACTCATGATTTTTAAAACATGACTGAAAACGTTCAGTCAGAACTTTTTCCTTTGTTGTTTTATTTGATTGTTTTGTAATTGTACTTGTGAAGTATCATACTGCTTTCAAAATAGTGTTTTTATTCTCATACTGTGCTAAATTACAAAGCACTTGTATGAAGTCGGCGGTGTACTTTTGCCTACTTACCACCTAAGCAGAAAAAAATAGGTCAGATACAATAAACAAACCGCATTTAACAAGAGCTTCTCAGTGTGATCATTTGTGTTGACCTAGATTCAAGTTATTTATTGACGTGTTCTGTTTTACACTTGATTCGTGACAGGTACTTGTAGATATATGGCACACATTGTACACTGTACTGCTGGAGGAAAGTGGAGAAAACCCACAATACTAAAAAGGGTTCGTGTTATACCAGCTTGGATTTCATACAGTATCAGCTACACTTGGCCCTTCGGAATTTCAAAATACGCTATGTCACGTTGATGGTGGGACACACAATAGGTGAATACACAAATCACAGGAACAGGTTTTCAATCTGTTGCAGGGAGAAAAGACCAAAACACACACACAGGACAATTTCAGTATATCCATAAACCTGATTTAAAGTTTTTGGACTGTGTGAGGAAACCGGAGTACCAGACAGAAATGGGTAGACCGAACAAACTCAATACAGTCAATAAAAGTCCAAGATTGCCTTACGTAGGAATAAACCTGTGACTTCTTGCTTTATTAAACCTCAGTTATATTTATTACAGAAACAGCAGTCAGTCAATAAAAAGTCAAGATTCAGCAGATTATATTAAACAGGGCCAAAAATTACTTTCGATTTACTAACTTTAATTTATATCACTCATGTCTTTGTACTTTCTTGTTCTGAGGTGGCCGTGCTACTCACTAAAATTGTATGGAACCTGTTGCTGTGAATAATGTTGCACAAATGCTCATATTTTTAAATAAACTGTTTAAAACAGCTGATGTTTTATGATGGTTCTGTTCAATTCTGTCAAAACAATTGTGATCCAATAAAACCTTGTTTTTACCCATTTTAAAATAAGATGCCAGATGCTGATGGTAGAAAGAAAATTTGACACCACTATACGACAAGACATTTGGTATAAGCCAAATTTTATGGGGTAAATAAAAAGCTTTTAGCTGTGATTGTATTAGTTGCGCCCATTGTGCAGTTGTTTGTCAAAATCGCTCTGCACCCGAAATAGCATCTGACTCACTAACTTAATTTTACACTCAGTGTTTGGGTGCAAGTACAGCTTAAGGGTCTGACAGCAGCCCCACAAACAGCACTTTAACCTTTTACAGAAAAGATGTTCAAATAACAGGCGTCTGCCTTACCTGCACTGACGCAAGATGCCAAATACACTGATTTAGCACCTTATGCAATGGTAAACAGCACAAAGATGCAGAAAGAAGAACTCTGCAAACTGCAGCCTCATAGTTGAAATCACAGAATGGATTATGCAATAAATATAAAAACTTGTGTATGTCATTTTGTACAGATTGAAGTTTAATATAACAATAATAACAATAAATAAAATTGTTGTATGTTGTTTAGTGTAGCGTGTACATAGTGCGGGACATTTGTCTTCCTCCCCAGGAAAGACAATATGCATGTATGGGTGTAAAAGCACAATTTAGATTTCTAAGTAGTACCCTAGCCCTCTAATTCCCCAAATTAAACATATGTGGGACACCAACGCACTGCAGTCAGCATGGCTCCAGATACCAGTGTCAACCTCCCTGACAGCTCATCTAGTATATCCACGTTACTCTGGATATAAGCTAGTGGTCATAGGAATGTGACTCCATTTCATTCACTAGCATCAAAAAGCTTATATGTGTGTGTTAACTACAGTTGTGTACTGTTTTGTATTTTTGTTAACTATTGTTTATGATGATGATGTTTACTCTAGAATTGAAATTGAAATTTATATTTTTATTTCTAACAAAAAAGGACACTAAATGCATTAGAAAAGTGAGTGTATGTGTGCAATATTGTATTTGAATACCAATCCACAGGACTAGATTTGCCAACAGTTAAGAGTGTAAAAATCACTGCTATCTGGCTTTTACTGGCATGTTTTGGTAATTGGTTGTTATGGTAACAAAATCTTTTTTTAGTACAAGCTGTAAAACAAATGTCTGGTACATTGTGACACTGTGTGTGTGTGTGTGTGTGTGTGTGTGTGTGTGTGTGTGTGTGTGTGTGTGTGTGTGTGTGTGTGTGTGT
>JAOUQU010422215.1:0-20993 GCA_028566735.1 Ammoglanis amapaensis
ATAGATAGATAGATAGATAGATAGATAGAACTTTATTGATCCCTTTGGGTGGTTCCCTCAGGGAAATTGAGGATATTATATAATATGCTGTTTGGTATATGGATGTGTGGTGGAGATTCTGTAGAGTGAACTTTGGTATTACGATTCTCCAAACAAGGCAGAATTGGGTTAGTTCTAAGAAAGTAGGGGATAATGCTCTTTCAGACAATTTGGACATTTTTTCTTTTTGACATGTAGCCTTGTCACATGATTACCATGTATGGCTCTACAATATCTGCAAAGATAGATTCATACTCACTTAATTTGACTGTGAACGTTGACTTTGTTTATTTGTTGTAGGAGAGGAGCTGGCCATGCTTGAGGACATGAGTATGGGCATTATGGATCTAAGGAATGTTACATTTAAGGTGACGCAAGCCATCTCAACATCCTCGCCAGACATGCTGCCCATGATTACGGGGAACCGCGATGGTTTTAACGTGCGCATCCCATTGCCAGGGAGCATGTTTGATGCTTTACCACGAGAGATTCAGAACGGCATGCTGCTACGTGTTCAGCCTGTGCACTTTAATGTGGGCATTAACGAGCAGCAAACACTAGCTGAGAGGTAAGTCAGTTTTAATTTATTCGTAGCAATACTCACTAGGACATTGGGTGGTGGGATTAGTGGTTAGTGTTTCGGGGTTAGGGATTAGTGATTAAGGCACTGGGCTAGAGAGCAAGGCTCTTCAGCTTCAGTTGTTCAAAATGGTGTTCTTTTATAATTGTAAATCAAGGTGTCTGCTAAATGCTGTAAATGTAAATGTGTTCTGATTTTTATCCATAACTGCTGAGACGAGAAGCAATTGTTTTGAACTCTTTTGTTCATTGTCCATGCTGGTATTCAATTTTTAATGTACAACATATATGTTTATTATATTTACTTATATTTATGTTTACTATATTTACTATATTTACTTTTACTCCAGATTTGGGGATACGTCTCTGCAGGAGGTCATTAACATCGAAAGCCTGACACGACTCAATTCTTATTATGAGCAGTTTAAGGAGGTTTTACCAGATGATTGTGAGTCAGCAAAAGATTGTGCTGTTTATGTTTGTTTTACTTTTACAAACCAGTCTCATTTTACCACTGATAGCATGATATGATATTTTGTTTTTAAATTTATATGTCAGTCTATAACTCATTCTGCTGCCCCCTTGCACAATATCCATTGACATCGTTCTCCGTCTTTCTCCATGCTCATCTCAGGTCTTCCTCGTTCCCGTAGTCAGACTTGTCTACCAGAACTCTTGCGCTTCCTCGGTCAGAATGTCCAAGCCAGGAAGAACAAAAATGTGGATATTCTGTGGCAGGCTGCTGAGGTAGATACAGAGTTATCTGTTTTAACAACACAATGTTTAATTCTGATTGGTGAGTTGTCTTTTCACACTTAGGTAGAATTTTTGGAACTTTAGAAAAGTTTAAGGAAAGTAGACCTTTAATTTCAGGAGGCTGTGTTCAGAAAAGTATTACACTGACTACTTCTACTGAATAATTTAGTCAAATCAAATCAAAGTTTATTTGTCACATACATAGTTATACACAGTACAACCAGCAGTGAAATGCTTTTTGACTACTCTATCCGAACATTTGAACTTACAGTTTACAAGATTAATGAAAATAGATTTTAAATGTAAACAATTAGTGTACACACTGAGTGTAAGCAATAAGTTAAAAAAGTAGGAAAAGGTAAGTTATAAAAAGGAGAATCTACCTGTACCAGGATACTTGTAGATTTGTCTAAATGGTGTCCCTGCCTAATTGGTAAGAATTTTAAATGATTTTTGAATGCTTATTCAGGGGAGATAACCGTCTTGGTTTTTTTTTTCTTAATTCTTTTAAAGACAACACAAATATATAAGTAATTACATTCGTTGTTATGGTATCACGTTTACACATGCTGCCTCTCACTTTACTGTTATATTATAGTAGTAGCACATTTTTTCCCTCCTTAACAGATCTGTCGGCGGCTGAACGGTGTACGTTTTACCAGCTGTAAAAGTGCTAAGGACCGAACAGCCATGTCTGTCACTTTGGAACAGTGTCTCATCCTGCAGCACGAGCATGGCATGGCACCGCAGGTTTTCACACAGGCCCTTGACTGTATGCGCAGGTAGGATGCCTGAATTATGGCTTGTCTCATTACAGGAGACTGTATACGGGAGAATTGTAACGTTTGAGTCCATTACCCACTGTCAAGACAGTTAGAGTATGTTCACTTCCATGGTAAACATACGTATAATTATGGTATTACATCTTAGCAGTTCATGGAAATTTATTAAGTCTCATTCATCAAAAAAAGATGGTTTGTTTCATTGTTTATTCCAGAGTTTGATGCCCCTCCTAATTATTAAGTTAAAGTAAGGCCTCACGGTTAGATCTCAATCCTGGGTTTGATCTTTAGTTGTTTGGAGTATGCGTGGTCTTCCTGTGTTCGTGTCCTTGTGGGGATTTGGATTTGCAAAGAAGTGACCTGGTGGTTACTCCACTAAGCATAAAGTGGTATAATATGTCCCGCTTTAAGAATGTTTGTGCTGTGTCACGTTCTGAATGGTAAAGTGGTTAATAACGTGAATGCTATGAATAGCTACATTTTCCATGTGCCACAATGATGAGGGCTAGTTGTACATCTTTTGTTTTATAACCTTTTATGAGCTTTTGCTTTTAAAAGGTCTTCAGGGCCTAGAAATGCATTAGCGTGTTCAGAATGCAGAGTCAAATATGCTGTATTGGCAATCAAGTGTTTTTGTATCCTATGTTACAGTTTAGGTTAAATGTAATCTATTAGTATTTGTAAACCTTTTTTGTTTTATTTGTATTAATTGGCATACAGGCAGTTGTTGGTAGTGGACTCCAAGTTTCAGTTCTTGCTGTGTATTTCTACCTGATTAAATGTCATAATAATATATCCCCTACATGTGATTTCTGATTAATGTCCCACAGCACTACATTCACTTGCATTTTGTAAATTGTTTTCCTCTCTAGCTATTGTTGTTTGTTGTTGCTAGCTTCTCCATCAGCCATCTCAACATGCCTTTCGATTCCTCTTTTGCTGTGCTCTCATGATATGATTGCTGAACTGATCAAATCATACGCAAAACCAAAAGAACAAACCATGTACACACAGAATGGCTTTACCTCTATCCTTATGATATGTTCCCTACTTGTTTCCTTTCTGGAGTTTAGCAGCATAACAGGAACGAGTATTAAATAATATTTTCCTTTTTTTTATTCGAAAGAGAGGAGACAAGCTAGGGGACTTGCATTATGTGACCCTGCCTGTTAAAACCCAGCTAAAGTCATTTTGTGTGGTTTTCTGTGTTATACACAAAGCTATTCTACTCTACTTAAAATTTGACCTACATATCTTTAATACTCACTGTGTTAAACCATATTAAACAATTAACAAATCATGGGAACATGTCATACCAAATGAAAGTCACAGTCTCCAATTTAAAGTGACGCTTATGTAGAAAAATTCCAGTACTGATGTGCTGGTGAAAAAACATCCCGATTACACTGAAATGAACAGAGGCTAAACTACTTGGCTAAAGCTGCAGGTTTACTACCTCTTGTTGAAATGATGTAAAAATGCAAGCATATGGTGAATAAAATAATAATATTCACCATTTATGATGTTAGAGATTAAATTCAAAAAGTCAAATCCTAAAACATCAGTTTATGAAGTCAATTTGCATCATTTTTCATGCATTTCAGCATGTTTACTTTGACGCTTTTTGTCTCTTCATTAGATCTGGTGACTTTTGCCGGGGTTTCATAGGCGGGGTCACATAGTACCTCTGTAAGCTTACCTAATGCTTAAGCCTTGCTTATAAAGAATTTGTATCTGACTGGGTATGACTCCACTTGCACTTTATAGATATAGAGATGGTGTAATATAGATATATTTTATAGAGGACCGTTTACAACTTGTGGGGTTGTGAAATGAAATGCTAGAACAAGCTCCAATAATCAGGGCTTTTTTGTATTTTATTGTGCTGTTTAGTCAGTCTAAACAGCACTGATGTTGAATCAGAGGGACCTAAATTGCAAATGTGTTTAATGTAGGTTCATTCGAAATGAAATTTTTTACCAAACACAGTCATTATCCTTTTGAACATTGATTTGTTCAGGGACGCCTTCCACAAATGTTGCACAAAATTGAAACATTTAAATTTTTCTTGTAGAAATCTTTCAAGCACTAGTCTGTGTAGTGCAACTATCTGAAACAAAGTGTTTTTCAAGGGTGTGTGAAAACAGAAACCGAGCTTTGTAATTTCTTAGTAAATTGAAAATGTTTACTTATTAAGGCTTCTTAAAAAAGCACAATATGCTTAAGCTTGACAAAAAATAAGATTAATTACTTTTATATAAGATAACTAAACTTGCTAAAAATTTGTTTTATTGGCATTGTGGGCTTTATACATTTGGGGGGGGGGGTGCCTGCACCAGTCATTCTGTATTTGATAAGCCTGTTAAATCCAAAATCTGTTAGAGGTCCATTAAATTGAGGTTCCTCTGTAATATGTTTTATCCAATGGTTAGGAATAAGCGTTGGTGTAAAAATATTAACTTTTTATTTGACAGACTCTAAAATACAATGCAGATTTTGACACTACATTTTACTTTGCTACAAAATAATTATTTCCAACAAAGCTGGAAATACTTAAAGTATTTTAGAGATGTCCAAACGGTATGGCTTCAGAATCGTTGATGCTCCCGCAGTCTAAACAACTCTGTTCTCTAACTGGACTGTATATTATTGTAAAACAAATTCTTTTAAGACTTTCACACAGATGGCCATACAAAAGGCTAATTCATTATTCAATCATGTAATGGCTGCATGTGTGAATGTTAAAATATGATAGCTGGAACAATACTGGTGTGAATGAAACTGGTAATTATTTTGGGTTTGGGTACACACATTCCATGTAAAAACACTGCTTATGAAAATTAGAGGATGTTTCAAAAGGAATATGAAGCGATTAAAAAACAAGGCATATGATTTTTAATTATTAAGTAAAGCAAATGAATAAAAGCAAAAGTGAAAGAAAGTTGTTTGAGTATCTTATTCAGATGCAAAAACAATTTTTATTACATTAGTCAAAATGCACTATGCAAAAGACTGAAAGCACTGGAGTATCTGCAGTTTCACATCCTGCAATTTACCAGGAGAACCTGTAAAAGGTGAGCTGATGAGCATCATCACGGCCCATGATGAGTCCATCTACAGTCATCATAGTGTCCTGGTCTGTCATGAATAAGGAACACAGGAGAATAAAAAATTCATGCATCTTAGTGTGGGTTTGAATCAGCATTGGTGACCTTCATGTCATCAGAAATAAATCACTGACTGATATTATGATAAGATTCTTCCTTTTGTAATGATGCCTTATTCTATAGCAGTTGGAAGCAACTTTCTTTCATTAACGATAATGCCACATCATGCGTGTCCCAACAACAACAACTTGCTTCAGGAGGTAGGAGGTAGACCTTCACATTTTTCAGACCTGAATTCCATGCTTGAAAACATGCTTGGAATGCACTGGGAAGATGTCTGGCCAACCATCTAGTGCCTCTTCCAAGCCGTGTTGAGCTGGAAGTGGCAGAAGATCCCACAAGTACTGTTGGACAATCACTGTCAGTGTGTTTTGTTAGTCTTGGGAGTCCATACATTTTCCGGAAGATTTGATGTGTGGCAATATTGTCATTAACGTGTTTTTGTTCATTTCCAGCAATATATCTTTTTTCGACTTTGACTTTCTGATGTTCTTTTTTAATTAAACAAATCAACTGTTTCTTTTTTATCACTTCATATCAGTTCAAAAGATCCTCAGGTTTTGCAAGTGCACTGACTAAATGAAGGAATTTTGGGTGTATGGTTGTGAAGCCGTGCCTGCTGCATGCTGAAATGCTGCCATTGTCTTTATTTCCAAGACCTCAATACAAATGAATGAAGTAGAGCATCGTTCTAGATTTACATTTTGAAATGTTTTTTCTTCACTTTTTCTCTTCTGTCTCTTTCTCTCTATCTTGTATTTGTTGCGTTAAAAATTTTCTGTTGTTTATGCCACATTTGTGTCATCATTTAATTTTTTTTCTTTTGAAACTTCTGTTTGATCTATTTCGTCCTACATATTCAATTTGTCATTGTCGGTCATTGCCGATTATACCCCTCCCAAAACATGTTGTACTCGTCAACGTGCGACTATACCCCTCCACCCTTCAGCATTGGCACTCGTGAGGGTGTTACACAGAAGAACCTGAGTGGTGTGTTGCCGGTGAAGGAGTTGAGGCTTGAACCAAATTTGCTGTATTCGCTGCCTCTGCTCGCTCTCAGCCCCAACCTGCTCATCGTCTGGCTCTTCCTCACTGTCGCCTACCTGCTGGCTAAACTGCGCTGCGGCTAAGCACTAACACACGTCCCAGAATGCACAATAGCCCTTTTTTTCTCTTTCTTTTCTTTCTTGGTGTCTTTGCTTTGTCCATTCTGTCTTACTTCACTTATTTTTTCTTATAAAAAATGGTTTTTTATAGTTGCATTTTTTACTACCTCTTCATCAACTTAATTTTACAATAAAGACAAAATCTTGTCTTTATCTTCTGTTCTACTTGGCTTTATTTTTTGTTTTATTCAGTGTAATTGATATTTTTGTTCTGTATTACATCATAAATTAACCTATTGTTTTAATTTCATTTTAATTATTTTCTTACTTTTTTATTTTTTTACTTTGTTTTAAATTTTCATTCATATACAGTAACCCTTTGCAAATGAACATTTTAGAGTTGTTTTATGGATCATGATAATCCCTACAAAATATTTTATGAGAGGAGGCATTTGTGGTTTGGTGGTTACAGAACTGGGCTTATCTGAAGGTTACCGGTTTGATTCAACAGGTCACGACTGAACCCATGACCAAGGTACCTAATAGCCCAAACTGCTTTCAGGGCGTTGTGTCTAGGGCTGCCCTCTCCAGCAGGTACATGTGCTCACTGATGCCCCCTAATATGTGGTCACTAGTGTAAATAAATGTGTGTTTCACTGCATGGATTTTGTTAAATATTAAGTATTAATATTCTATATAGGGTAATGTGTGCTGGCATTCTTTTCAAGGTTTAAACTATTACAAATTACATTTATAGGTATTTGTTTAACCACAACGTGGGGGTTACATTACTGTGAAATGGGGGGGGGGTACTTTATGTTAAACTCGATATCAGCTGGCAATTTCAGTTCACCATTATATGGTCTGCAAAAGCTTAAACACTCATAATTGTCAAAAATACACTAAAAGCATACAATAACTGCATTTCCCACAATGCATGGCAATGTTGTGACTCACAAAATTGCTGCATCCTCCATTAGATGGTAGTGTTTCTACATCAGTGGAAGGTTTTTTATTAAGTAATGTCGAGAAATGTTTACAAATCTCAAAATGTACAGAAAGAAGAATTTAAAGCAGAAGGGTGGGAATTAACTGAAAGCTGGGAAAGTGAAATGTTTGTGCGTTAACAAGTAACTTGATTTTTTTTGTGTTATCTAACAATATAAATGTAGATTATAAATATACAGTATACATTCGCATTTTGAACTAACAGAGAAACAACAAATTAAAAGGCATCGGAATCAAGATATATTACAATGGCCTTGAGTTAAAAATGAGTTTGACATCTATTAAAATTTTGTTCTGCTTGATTTATTTGAAAATTAAGTATAAAAATACAACTCTGCGTTCTTTTGTATTTTTATTCCATTTGGTATTTTCTGGATTTTTTGTTTTCTTTTTTTATTATTTAGATTTCCATCATATTTGTTTCTAATTTTTGTTTGTGTTATTTCATTTCGTTTTTCATTTTCATATTTTTTCCTCTTTTTTTCTGTCATACTTCTTCACTAATTATGAAATGCAGAGTGGGTTTACACATGAGAAGGTTTAATATGCATTTATATTTTTTTTATTCTGTATGAAATGTGTACAGACATTGCAATTATTTATGTATTTATGTATCTTGATTGCACTTTACAAAGGCTTATCGGTTGTAAAGATTATATTATATTTGGTTAATGTATTAATAATTCATTTCTGTGTTTTATGGTGAACTAGAACTGAATGTCTTCCATGTTTCTATTTCAATGCTATAGCTAGTGACATAGCCAGAGCTTTGTCCACTATTCATAAAGCTAGTGCACTTTAACCACTGATTATTTTTAATTGAGTGTCTGGTCAGGGGGCAAAATATACAGTAAATATAGCTACTTATTTTTAATATGATTATTTGTAGCCTGGGGGAAATCTAGGTGTATTTCAGAGGTCTTTTTGCTGTTTACTAAGATTAATTATGCAGATATCTTTATAAGAATGTAAATGCTAGTGCCAAATATTGAATCAATGGTGTTGCTTTCTATGGGCCATAATCTTGTTATTCAGGATTCAAAGCTTCAGAGCACTTTTTGAAACTTCCAGCTCAGTATCTTCTGAATTGTACATTTTTTATTTATTTGTACAACTATTTTGTTTTCATAGTAACTTTGTTTTATGTTTACTATATGACTAAAAGTATGTGAACATCTGACCATGAGCTTGTTGGACATCCTACTTTTACGTCGTGGGTAGTGATCCACAATTTTCTTTATTATAGCTTAAAGAGCATTTGTATGGTTATGCTTGGCAATCCAGTTCATTTCAGAAGTATTTAGTCTCAGTGTTCAGTCTTTTTAAACTAACCTTGTTAAATCCTTTTTTAACGATCTGTTGTTCACTTGTAAGGATGTCCATTTACTGGTCTTGTGGTGTAATTAAACAGTTGATGCTTTAGAAGATTTGGGATGTAAAGCTTTCACTATATCTGGTTTTATAATAAAAAGGTAACAATCAACAATCAGTTTTCACACAGTGGTAAGGATCATGTGTATTTTCAGTCATTAATTTTAATTATGTGACCTAGTGTGACCAAGTGTTTGCTTTTTTTTATAATGACCAGATGTACTGAGTCAGGAATGTAGCATAGCAATTATAATGGACTATAGGTCGTTTTTCCTTGGCCTATGTAAATATTGCTAGTTCAAATATATCAGTTACAAAGTACATGGAACAGTGTTGTGTTTGCTTAGAAAAAACTCAAAACGTATAGGGATTATCTGAACACATCAAAACACAACAAATCTCCATGTTGTCAGTTCATCTTAGCCTGTAGATATAACCCACTAAAATTTCAAAAGTCTTTCAAAATGTTGATCTGCTTTACTGATTTGGATATCTTAGTATATCTTACATCTTAGGGATCAAATGTTTAATTTCTTGTAGAACACTTTTGCTTAAACTATAGGTTAAGTTTTATCTAACCCATATATTATTTCTTAGGATTGTTATTTGAGGAATTAGATCACTTCAAACGGCAATCTAAAATTACACATTGTTCGTTAAAAATACAGAATACAATGGCAAGCCGAAGCTGTAGACTTTGTCTTTTAAATTTAGAGCTGTTGCTTTGTACCGGCAATAAACATACAAACGACTCACCATTAACAAATAATAACAAAATAACAGCCAAATGTTTATGAACATGAAATTATGATGTCATACCGTATTGAACATACTGCTATTACAGCAGAAGTTTGCTCAGTTTGTTGCTGTTCAGTTTGATAGGGAGTTTAAATTCAGTATATTATTTTATATTTACTTCGAGAAGTAGTTTAAAAACCAGTATAAGTATTTTTGCGTTGCCTATATCCCCCCATATCCACCTTTTCTACTTTGTGAAATCATGTGTGAAGCAGGTTCAACATCTGATTAATTCATGTCGTGAATCATAATATAAGTAGGATGCATTGTGTTGATCCAATATACCATCTAGAAATAGTACTAGGGCTGATCATTTTTCATGTGTTGATTTATATATTAAGACTAATGATGGATGTCCCACCTTAAATATGGGATGTTTTGTATTTTCGACAAGTCAGGTAAATAAGGACATGTCCATGCACTATGTGAACTGCATTGCTCTGACAATTGAGTGTTGGTTTCTGTTTTTGCTTCATTTTCCTGAAATTGAATTTAAAATGTTTAGAGAACTGTAATGCAATTTGCTGTAAAGGTTTTTAACTGCTGCTAGATTAGCGTTACATAGCAAGAAGAATGATAAGGAAGTATTGCAGGGCTTTTTAGGAGAATATAAGTATATGTATATTTCGATGGCTTCATATTTTCATTGTAGCTTATTACTATAGCTATTAAGATTGATAATTGCCAATTTCATTAGAAGATTTTTGTGAATATGTAAATAGGACTTGTTTGTCCCATAATGTACTTACAACAATGTATTTTGCCAAGCTTGGTAATAATAATAATGCAAAAATATGCATAAAAGTGTTGCACCATGACTAAAGGTGTCATTTATTTTTGACATAAATCATATTACAATATATAGCTAATATAAAGGGTCTACTTTAAATATTGGTAATTGTGTCTGTCCAGTGTTATAAAAAAAACAACAAACTATGTGTGCTGCATTTTGTTCTAAATTAATCAGTCGACAAAACATTTTCAGAAATCCGATTTTCATTTATATTCACACTAGTATTTGCTCTAAATAATATGGTATCCACAGTAAAGTGCAATAATTGTTTCCTAGAACTAATTGATGTTGAGTTGAAAGATACTACAAGGAAGTTGTTTTGAACACAATATATTTTTGGTTTCTATAGTCATTTGTTATCAGTAAATTGTATAATTTTTTGATTTAATTGTACTTCTTATTTAATACTTTCATTGTATTATGTAATTTACAACCTTTTCAAATTTCTTTAGTTTTAAATGCATGCCAAAATAATGGCTTATAAGACAATAATCATGTTATGTATCATTCTTATATGTATTTTGTTTGAATCTTTTAGGACTGCATCAAGCTTTCTTATCAGTTTAATAAATTGGACAAAACTTTCAATCTTTTCTGTTGGAAATGGTGTGTTTATCCTTTTCACTGCTTATCATTACTTAATTGGCCTGCTTCTATTGCATCTTTTCTATGCAGACTCCTACACATTTCTCCTAGCGATTTTCACCCCATAGCTCATGCCGTGTTTACCATAAACCCATTGCGTGGAAGTCTCAGCTGTTGTGTATTTGTGCTGCTGAATTTTCTTGACTTTTCTTTGCTCATTATCTCTAAACATTGCCACTTGTTGGTTGTTTGGTTTGTCATTTTCGTATTCCATTTGCTTTCGCCCCCATCCCCATCCTTCCCCAGTGAGGGTTGCCGGCGGGAGAACACAGTGAAGAATGTGGGATGTCGCAAGTATGCTTTCAACTACCTGCAGCTGAAGGCCTTTCCTAAGCATTACCGGCCGCCTGACGGGACCTTTGGAAAAGTGGAGACATAAGAGCACGACGCATACACATGCTAACTGATCTTAGCATGTCTGAGATGTCTAAGGTCAGCAAACTGAGTAATGTCACAAAACTGAATCATTGCAAACCGTAATAAGCTCTAGTGCTAAGTAGACTTTCTGGTAATCAGACATTCATGGATATTACACTGCAAACAGAAGCTTTTATAGTTAACTGTGCTTTACTAGGTAGAAATGTGAAGTAATGGGTATTGTAAACATTGGCTCTTTGCCTCATTATTCATTAAAAAACTAATACGAAATGAAATTTATATTAACATATTTTAAGTATATAACACACAAAGAATTGTCACTCAAAAATATTTAATCTCAAACATTCTGGGTGTGCTTGCCAATCACTGAAGAGGTCTGAATTTGATTTTTAGATGTATTTATTTTTTGGCAGCTATAACTGATAAAAAATTTTAATGATTATAATGAAGGGGTTGTTAGTGTTAGTGTCAATTACAGCATTTGCTTGCTGTGTGCAGAGGAAATGGTAGGTTCACTGATACAACATGACTGTCTGAAAGCAACTCTGGCAGGTAAAAAGTAGTGTTCAGTTGTACACAGTAACTGTGTGATAGTCTGTGGGTTTACTGAGACAGTGGAACTGGGGACTCAGATCAGTCCTGATTGTTGGAAAATGCTCAAATTAAATTGTTTGGTTCATGTATTTTTAGGAAACACACTGTGATGTATTATACAGTAGAGTCCCTGTTAACATTTTTTTATTAACAAGTTAACAAATTTTTATTTTTGATGAATAGACTGGTATAATGATAGCTACCAAAGTGTAAAACATGACATTAGAAGTGTAACAAATAAAAAAATTATACTTGAAGAGTTCATGTGTAATCATGCTCAGTGCTGGTGGGTTTGTGAGTTTTTGTTTCTCGACTTCAATGGCCAGAGCTGCATGCTTCAGAGAATTAAAGCAATAACGGCAATGGATGTTCTTATTTGGATCAGAGTTTCCAGTTGTGAGCGTCTTTCCTTTTTACACAAAATGAATTTCAAGACTTTGGAAGGCTTTTCCAAAAAAGTAGAGGTTTTTATTGCATCAAAGAAAGAGCGGATAAAAAAAAACACCACGGTATGTTCATATCTTCAAGTCTATGATCAGTCATTTCTCAGTCTTTCTATGACATTATATAGAATTATATATAATTTCACAAGCTTTCAAATGTTTCTGTATTTAAAATCATATGCCTTAATGTTTTATTTATAATATGCTAATTTTTTTTACACTTTTTTGTATTTATTAATATTTTAATGAACTTTATGTATATTGTATTAGGCTTTAATTGATGTAATGTTTAATTTATGTAAATGTTTAAAATAGTTGTGTAAAATGCTGTTAGCAATATCTGCTTCTATTAAAGAAAGTTTTCTGCCACTGTCCAGTGTGGATTTTCTTATTTAAGTGGTGCAACCTACCTGGCTACCTAGCAGCCGTTTTTTATTCTAAAGTTTTTATTCTTTAGTCTAGAGTGAAATGCACACAAGAAGTGAACATACTCAGACACAACTTACTCACATGTCATTTTAATCTCTGCCAGGTTAATGATTGGGGCCTACACATAGAAAAAAGATTTAGTGTCTCTCCATGCACATAGTTGGTCCGTACATGAACTCACACACTGCAGTAAACTGATTTATACTTGTGCGTCAGTTCGACTGATGACAGCGCTGTCATTTTACTTCTATAGTTCTGCTTTGAGGTCGTATATACAGAAAATTTTGGAAGTGCACATTGGGAGATGCAAAGGCTCAGTGGAAGGGGTTTCACGTGTAATGCATGCAATGAATTTATTCACTATGACAATTAAAATAGAATGTAAATGCAAATTGATGTATAGCAAAAAGTTTGTTTAGGAATATTTTAACCAAAAAAACTCAAATGACAGTATGTAGTAAATATATGCCCTGAAAATGTGCTTGAATACTGTTGTTACTTAGAACTAATTGGACTGAGCTAAAATGGTCAGTGCTAATTATAGAGAACTGAGGTTTCCTTCTCAGTACACCTGTTTTTCCCCAACCCCTCATCATTATACCCTGTTAAGCAACTATTTCCAGCTTGCTAAATTTTCTACCA
The DNA here is from genome assembly GCA_028566735.1 of Ammoglanis amapaensis. Classification (NCBI taxonomy): domain Eukaryota; kingdom Metazoa; phylum Chordata; class Actinopteri; order Siluriformes; family Trichomycteridae; genus Ammoglanis; species Ammoglanis amapaensis. Next base: position 13,531 of record JAOUQU010422215.1, read on the forward strand.
CATTGTGCTTCTGTGATGGAAACACTACGGTGTACAGAGTTCAATTTCACTGCAGATCAAGGTGCTTTTTTTTGGTAAAGTAGTGTGATCTCACAAACAATCCCTGTACAAAAAGCCACATGAGTGGTATTTATGAGAACCACTGTATTACATGTTGTACAACAACTTACAACCTCAAATAAAAAAATACAAATAAAACAATGTAAAAAGATTTCAGTTTCTGTAGTTGTATGTAAATGGACCATTTCCCTTCATTCTGCATTTATGTAATGCATCATTATAAAGTAGTACCGTGAGCAACACTGATGACCTGTTGTACAACATGTCATCTTATATGGACATTCATACATTCTACAAAAAGACAATGCTGAAGGTCTGGTTGTGAAAGAAGAGGGTACTGAACTGGCCTGCCTGCTGTCCTGTCTAAATTTGAGAATTTGTGTAAACATGTGATTACTACCCCATACAGCTGTCACCTTAAGCATGAGAATAAATACAACAATGAATAATAAACAAACTAACAACAAATTGCATGCTGCTACGTGCCTATTTGTATTTGTGGTTGTCTTATGCATTACTACAATATATCCTTGTGTCATAATTACAACATCTTTTTCTCTTCTTGCCTTTTCCTCGTTTACCTTTTCACTGTCTGGAAAGGCAAATCAAAGACACAAAAGATACAGACGATATGTAAACTTGTTTTTTGACCGCATATCTGAGCCTTTGGAATGGAATAAACTGCGTTTATTATTCACATAGCCGGGCAATGTATGTATATACCCGCAAGAACCACTAGAGGTCAGCATTGTGCTGCCTTTAAAACAAGCAGCTGGGAGTGCCTTTTTACATCAACCAAGTATGAGCCACACACGATTTTAGGTATATAATCGACACTTTATTTGATTATTTAAAAAATCACATTGTCTGATTTTTTAAGAATTTATTACAAATAATGGTGGAAAATAAGTATTCGGTCAACTATAAACAAGCAAGATTTCTGGCTGTCACAGACCTGGAACTTCTTTAAAAAGCTTCTCTGTCCTCCACTCATTACCTGTAATAATGGCACCAGTTTAAACTCTTTAACATGATATAAGACACACTCCATATTCCACTATAGTGAAGACCAAAGAGCTGTCAAAGGACACCAGAAATAAACTGTAGACCAGGATGGGAAGAAATTTACTGTGGGAGCAATAACAAGAAAATACCTATAGACCTAAAAGACCACTGCTAATCTCCCTTGATCAGGGGCCCCATGCAAGATCTCAGCCTGTGGGGTCAGAATGATAACAAGAATCATGAGCAAAAATCCCAGAAACGCACAGGGGGACCTAATGAATGACCTGCAGAAAGCTGTGACCAATGATACAAAGGCTACCATCAGTAACACACAACACCGCCAGGGACTCAGAGCTTGCAGTGTCTCCCTGCTTAAGCCAGTACACATCCGGGCATGTCTGAAGTTTGCTAGAGAGCATTTGGATGTTCCGGAAGAGTATTGGAAGAATGTCATATGGTCAGATTAACCCAGGAGAGGAGAGTGGATGCTAAGTTGCATCCAAAGAACACCATACCAACTTTGATGCAGGTGGGTGGCAATATGGTGGGGCAGTTTCTCTGCATTGGGACCAGGATAACTGGTCCATGAACATAAAAGAATGAATGGGGCCATGTATTGTGAGCTTTTGAGTGCAAACTTCGTCCATCAGCAAAGGCATTGAAGATGAAACATGGCTGGGTTTTTTAGCATGACAATGATCCCGAGAACACTGTCAGAGCAACAAAGGAGTGGCTTCGTAAGAAGCATTTCAAGGTCCTGAAGTGGCCTAGTCAATCTCCAGATCTGTACTGCCTCCCAATAGTTCCAAAACAACACTGCTGTAGAGGAGATCTGCATGGAGGAATAGGCCAACATACTAGCAATGGTGTGTGCCAACTTTTGTTAATGACCAAATACTTATTTTCTATTATTTTTTGCAAATACATTTTTTGTCTCTATTTTTTTAATTGCTAGAATTTGCACAATTGGTGACTGACTAAAAACTTATTCCCCACTGTAGATTAACTACTTGTTCCTGGTGGAACCAGTCCACCCAAAAACCTATTTAAGTCAGTTTGTCAATGTTTGTAAAATATTAATCCCTTTTGCACATTAATCAAATTTTGAAATGTTTTTCTATTAAAGTAATGTATATAATAAAAAAATTATATTGCTAGTTAAATTGCTAGAAATTAAAAGCACCTAGTCTTAACAGCTTCTCTGGAAAACGTTAAAACAACAACAGCCTTTTGCATTCAATATGTCACAGTGTGTTTAAATTTATTTTGTATTTATATCTTACCTTTACAAAACTATGTTTAGCCAAGCTTTACAAATAATAATCCAATTAAGTCAAATGACAAGACCTTCTACATTCCTCCTGGCTTACTTAGAATTGTTCGCTTGGCCACTGCCATAGAGAATTCTATATCTCTGAGATTAATTGGGTTTGTTTACTAATCTATGTCCCTAAAATGGCAGAGCATCCAGATTGAAACTACTCTATATTTAATGTGTTTTTACATAGGGGGTAACTACTCCCATGTCCAAACCAGATAACCATGATTCAAACCGAGGAGTTCAGACTCTGGTGTTTAAAGGAAAATATCGATACTCCACCTGGGGCCAATGAATAAGTAAATGAAAAACTTTTAAAAAATCTAGTTAACAATGCATCTGAACCCAATCGATACTTTGGTAAACATGTTCTCTAGCAGCCAGGAGAAGTATCTCCAGTTGGTGTGATAAATCGACACTTATAGAAGCGTTCAATCATGTATCCCCCAGCAGTGGAAGACTAATGGACCAGGCTAAAGGCTGATTTATATTTCTGTGTCTGCTCTCTACAAGACTATGCAATCTTGTCAACATCTTTATTTTGTGTTTGAAGATCTGTGTGATTCTGAGTATTTGCAACAACAAGTGGTTTCAGATGATAAAATATTGTAAAGCATTATTTCAAAATGTTTTGTTCTCAATTTCAATGATTCTTATCTATGTGAATCAATTATATATAACAGATTGCAGGTTTGTTTGTGGTAACAGATTGTTTAACCTGACTAGTACAAAATGTGATTTAGTGGCAGGAGTATTGATCCAAATAGCAATACTATAGATCAGGGGTCACCAACGTGGGCCTGTTCAAAAAAAATTGCAGATTGATATTTATTTGTTTCCTACCTTGTTAAATTATTGTTGAAAATTATTGTGAAAAATCATTTACATAATCAGCATCTTCAAATAGACGAATATCATTAATTATCAATAGTAACATGTAATTAAAGGTTATAAATTTCACAAGTGTGTATCAAACTGGTAGCCCTTCACATTAGTTGGTACCCAAAAAGTAGCTCTCAATTTCAAAAAGGTTGGTGACCCCTGGTGTAGATACTAACATTGGTAATGATCCAAGCAAGTAGAATGATAATTTAATCGGTTTCTCTACTGCATGGCAGTGGTTTCAATAATTGCAATAATTATGATGTTAATACTTCTATCTCTTTCTATAGTGATGCTATTCTGCAGAAGAGATACGATCATAATTCTATTGTACTTACAACATAATTACAACAAACTTTCTATTCTATTGAAATATACCGATTACTCTGTTTATACGGTCAGATACATTTATACGGACAGAACATTCGTAGTCCAACATTTAAGATGCTGTCAACGATCAACAGCAATCAACAAGCTACCAGTTTAAGAACTACTACTACAAGATTGTCACTGTTGGGTCCCAGAGCAAGGCAAACTTAACCCTTTCAGACAGTGTAGTTTCTCAGTACAAGAGCCCGCTTTAAATGTAGTTTAAATGTTGTAAATGTGCTTTAAACGTAAATAAAGATTTTTTTTTCCTGTCATGAGTGTGTCCCTTACCTGGGATCCCCCTGTCAAAACAGTAAGCCCCCCGCCGCCCCAGCACACTATACACAATACAGTACACAATAGTTACATTAACCTGTTGTTACATGTAGTACAGAAAATACAATTCGTTCTTTATTATAAAAAAGTATCGGTATCGGCGATACTGGCCCAGTATTTACATGGAATTCGATTAAAATAAAATTTTGTAGCATCGCACAGCACTACTAAGCACGTGTCCCTTAACGGACTTGCGCGGGCACGCGCACGCACGCACGCGCACGTATCTCCTCACGCAGTAGTGAGTGAGTGAGTGTTGTGTGTTAAAAGCCTCTTCTTCCTACACTCAAGAAGTTCGGCTACTCAAACTAACCGAAACTGGAGCAAACAGCACGTAACCCGGCTAACCTGCCGTGGGCAGCTGGGGCAGTACAGCCACCCGTGTGGACCGATGTACTGGCGGAAATGTCCCGACATATCTACATCCGCAACAAGCTTGGTGAAGGCATCCAGGCGCCCATCTTTCAGGTGAGGTCCGCTTTATACCTACACATGTTTATCATTAATATAACTATTATGTAAATTTGTTCATGTTGCCCTTGGTTCCGTTTAGGATGATGTTCTTCAAACTACTATGTCACAAAGTGATACCATTCATTTTTCTTTGTAATTCATTAGTGATTGTTACAGTGCATGTGTTACATTAGTTACAGCATTTGATATGAAATAAGGGCCTTGCGCAAGGGCCCAATAGCAGCAACCGGGTAGTAGGATTGGCTTGAAATTGAACTAGCAACCTTCTGAATAATAGTCCAGCATCCTAAACACTAAGCTACAGCTTGTTCAACACTTTCAGTTTTCCATTCCCCTAACCATCATCCGTTTTTTTTGTATAAAACTCTATTTTCTTGCTGTTTGCATCACTGTTCATTTTGCAAGTCTTACCGTAGCATTTCTTCTGCGCTTAATAACTCGTAATATGTGCCAAATTTTATTTTATTCATTTTGGCCAAGTCCACAAATACTAACCACAAAAGATTTCTGGTTATTATTAGCATAGCACAAAACATTTAAGGTTTTATTTTATATGTAGTGTGTTTGTTTTATATACAATGTGTATATAATTAATTTAGTTGGTAAATATGTAGTTTTCTTGGCAATAAAAAAAGTTTAAAAAATGTGTGGGGTCTTGAAACTCTGTGTAAAGGTAAAAACACAGAAAAGATCCAAAGCTGGCAAATGGAAATCAGGGAATCAACAAAGCAGGAAAATACGTAGGAATTCTGGACTAACCAAAACAAGACTACTGTGTATATAACTTACCCACATGGCTTACTTGGGAAGCACCTGAACCTAATCAGTATTTGGGTTAAACCTAATATTTTATCTGTTAAATAAGGGGTATTTTATGGATATTTTAAAATCCATTTAAGGAAGACTAGGCACCTGCACAAATTGAAGATATGGATTTGCGTGTTTCGTGTGGGGTAGCTTGACTTCAACCCCACAGAACACTTTGGTGTATATTGGAATATTGTTTGTGAGCCAGACCATTCAACACCAGTGCCTGTTTTGCTGAATAGGTGCAAATTCACACAGCCACACTCCAAATCCTAGTAAAAAGTGGTAGCTTCTAAGTGAGCTACCATTATCGCTTTAAAGGTTATTCAGCTCTGGACATTTTCAGCAGATTGCTCTGTGAAGGCTTCTCTTACACCACTGATCACAGAAGCAACATTCTCCATGGTGCACCTACTGAAACGAGCACACTGACCCAATTTAACAACTTGGAGAAGAATGAGCAGCCACTGTCTCCACATGTGCTCCCAAATGATTTACGGAAATGGATCATGTCAGGACTTCCTAATTAACCTAGTCCACAGAGTATGCTATTTTGGGAAACATTTATTCAGATTCAGGGACAACAGGAGAATTCGGAAGTGCTGTGAGCAGTTGAAATGCTTGATAACATTTATAATATTATGCTTGATTTATTTTTTTTTATTATTATTATTGTTCTTAGTATATCATCACAGACACTGACCTAAACACTAATATATATATTTAGTTCATAATAGTTACAATGTTTAGTTAGTTTATTTCAAAAGAAACACTCTAATAGTTTGGACAAGTGGTCCCAAAAGAGTAGAGGTTCTTTTGGGACTGCAGAAAGATGTAGGTCCAAGTTAATGACTATGCTTTTAGTATCATAATGCCTTTGGCCAAATACTGTGGTTGACGTCTTTCATGTAGGAATGATGTCATTGGAATTGAAGTAAGTTGGTAAAGGGTTTTGATCTAGGCTTTTCAACAGATTCAACAGATTCAACAGATATTTCTGATAGTTGCATGAAATCCAGCATGAATCTGTGTCATTTACATAAACAAACATTGGCGGGAAAACAGCCCACACCAAGAATAAAATTATGAGTAGTGTCTGTGCGAAACATTAGAGATGTCTAAGATAGGATTTAGAAGAATAGCATTTTTTAAACATTTGTAAAATTATAGTAGGCTTCATAAGGTAAAACAGTGTTCATACATATACTTACCAAACATGACATTATGACGACTCACAGGTAAATGGCTCCTGGGTTCGAGCCATTTCTGTGCGAAGTTTACATAATGTCTACATAGGTTTTCCTTCTGGGATGGATGGGTGGGTGGATGGATGGTGGATTGATGGGTGGGTTGGAGCAAGCACAATAACTAATTAAAATGAATCAAGTAAAACAAATCTATTGACAATTAAATAATTCATGGACTTCTGGAGTTGGACAGAAAAGTTATTGACATATTGATGACCCAAATGAAATATTAGTCTTTGTATTTTCTTTTAGGCAGTGAATGTCACTGGTAAGTCATTAGGTTCTCTAGTCGGAAATGTTACTTTGGAGGTGTTGCAGCCGCCTGTGATCATAAAGTACTTGTCAGTTTTGTCAATACATCAGATAATGTGTTAGTTGTGTGAGATCAAAAGCCATTATTTTATTTCAGTTTCCCTTTTGCTAACTACTCCTTTATGTTAATATGTGTTAATTTGTGACTGACTATTTATATATGACTTGCATTTATTTCAGGGAGGTTTTCCTTACCACAGTCGCCTTTTATTTTTTATTGTTGCTTTGCAACATTGTCTATTGTAAAACTCTTATGGTGATAGAAGGCATAGAAAAAAATGCTAATTGTTAATATATCTAGTAGAAACACTATTTTTTTATTTACTTCTTTATGTGTGAGTGTGTGAGAGCAACAGGAAGGAAGGAAGGAAGGACCGATTCACAGATTCGGCAAGTAGCCTGGAGGACGATTTAAATAAACTGGATTCACACAAAAATTAAAAAAAAAATTAAAGTGAACATTATAACTAGCAACAGAAAAAATAAGTTCTTATTTGTGTGCCTGTGGTAATGATTTTTGGTGCAGATTTCTTGACTTTTAGTGTTGGGAAGTGGTCTCGTCCTTTCAGCCTCCCTTGAGGGTCGCCTGCAGTGTGGGGTGAGTTTGGCGCCATCTGGAGGCCTGGCGAGCAAGAGCACTCACTAGTGCTGAA
>JAOUQU010422216.1:0-10695 GCA_028566735.1 Ammoglanis amapaensis
ACAAGTTGGGATATGCGAAGAGAAACATTTCATTGTACTGTACATCTGTATATGTGTAATGACAAATAAAATTTGAACATATTTATAATGTGTTATAGCCTGTATGCAGGTGAATCATCCGGCTGACCAGGTAAGAAATAGTTTGGGAAATTATTATGGTTAACATTGGGAATACTCTTTGTGGTAAATGTGTCGGTTGTTAGACGTTCTTGCTGTGTCTGTACAGTATTTTCAACGTGAAGTTGCAGTGCCTGTTATAGCCAAAATCATACATACTGCTCCTTTAAATCTGCATCCTGTAACACAAGGATCAACACTACTTCCATCTGTAAGTTAATATATTCATGTGTAACTGTTGGTTAGACTTAAACAATGTTGCACGACGCTTAGGACCATACAGACCTCAGAACATCTTATTAATTCTACTCAACTATTGAAGTCTTGGGCCTGCTGCATGAATCAGCAATGGTAATTTGGGTGGTTGAAGGGATCAGGGGGTCAATGGTACCAGTGTTGTACAAATCCCAGACTTTAAATGTATAATCTAGATCTGCATAATGAAAAGAAGGAAAAAAAAGCTTAAGCAGCAAACGCTGGCATATGAAACACTGAAATGGTTGAAACCCACTTAATGAATGCCAAAGGAAAATATTCAACTCAAACGGTTTTAATAACCTTCATGGATTAGGCAGTCATTTATAACAATAGATTTTAAAGGTAAATGACATGTTTTATGTTAATCAGTAATTCTGGGTTTAGGGTGCTTATGTTAACATTACTTTACTCGACAGGAAAAGTGTATTTAAAAAGATGTCGTGTCAAGTGTAGGTGTCCAAACATTCAATCCTAAGCTCTGCAGGTCGGCACAGTTCTTGGACAGACATGTTAACGTCCTTCTTTAAACATCTAGAACATGATAAAAGAAAATACTTTCCAACAGGGCAGCACTGAGGTTTAACGGTTAGTACTGTTGCCTTACAGCAAGAAGTTCAATTCCCAAATAGGACGATCTGGTGCCTTTTGCGTGGAGTTTGCATGTTCTTCAAATGTCTGTGTAAGTTTCTTCTGTCTACTCTGGTTTCCTCATACAGTCCAAAAACATGCATTCCGGTCAGTGAGGATTAATATTATGATAAGTTAGTAGTATTAATATATAAATTGTCGTTAAATTTGTAATAAACTACATGGCAAATTATGTTCCATGCACAAATCTGATCCACATATGAAGACTACTAGTTCAAAATCTCTCATCGTAAGCCTGTAGTGCATTAGAACACATGCACGGGATGACACAAAACATCATGAAAGCTTGATGATGCTTGGAAAGTAACAAACAATTTTTTTTTTTGGAAGAATTCCTAACCTTAGATTAAATATTGCACGCTTTAGGTTCGGGAAATTGTAGGTACAGACATTGTCAGTAAAGGAAAACAAGCTTTGATGTGATCAACAGTGGGGTAGAAAGTCTGATTAGAGGAACGTGTCCTAGTTATTCGTCATTATAGAGGCACCACCATCATCACCACAGTCTGTGTGACACTGATACTCACTTCGCACTTTCTATTGAGTGATTATGGAGTGTTTGGGAAAGAAAAATGCCCCAATTTCAGGTTCAAACAGTAGGACTGTTTATTGTGTTCAAAGGTGATGCCCTGTCATGGCTGTGACTCTCTGTAGTAAATCAAAAATCTCTTAATCTCTTCTTGGTTCTTCAATTTGAGGTTTAAAGAGAGAAGCACACACATATGTGACCAGGATATTGTTTTGTAGTTTAAATCTTACATCTCTTTTCATTAGATAAATACTACATAAAGTACTGTAGGATATCTTTATTTCTTTGTTAAGGTTATGCAAAGGTTTGACCTTATTTGTGTGTATTAAATCATAAAACGGGCGGCACGGTGGCTGAGTGGTTATAGCACTGACGCCTCACAGCAAGAAGTCCCGGGTTCGATCCCCGGGTCAGGCCCGGGGGCTTTCTGTGCGGAATTTGCCATTCTCCCCGTGTCAGCGTGGGTTTCCTCCGGATACTCTGGTTTGGACTGGTCTGGAAATGGGTAAAATTGTCCTTTAGTTTCACAAGATCTTTGTAGATCTGGCAACCTACTCCGTTAAATAATTGCTGAGTAACTCTGGGGATTGGTAGCGCCCCACCGAGTGACCCAAGAGTCGGAAACGACTGGAACGGGTAAATACACACAAATCATAAATGGTTCCAGTTCTTTATTTTTACTACAATTGCTTGTCCAAATTCTTTGTTTCGAGTTACACTGATTGTGCTAATGAGCTGCTGCCGGAAATGCTCCATCTCCTCCGTGTTTATTATTTATTTTTTTGCATTTGATCAATGTGAAAGCTCCAGAAAAATGATAAATGATGGAATGATAATTCGGAATAAAGAAAATTGTTCATTTACAGCAAAACACCAACACCCTCGTTCATCCAGATGACAAACGTATTACTTAAAAATTAAAGTCATTATTTATATTTGCATGTCCGTGAATCTGTCTGCCGTTTAATGGTTGTTACGTTCGCACACAAAACCTCTTCATACACAGATCTTTATGAACTGTTCTTAGACTGGAGGAATGCAGGGCGAGTTTATTTGACCAGCACCTTTAATACACGGTGGCAAATCAAAGTGCTCGTTTGGCTCATGCCAGAAAGACTCGTTTCAAACACTGTTGCAAAAAAAGATTGAAAGGTTTAAAACCAAAAATATCTAAATAAAATATCTGGTAAAATTAAGTGTAATTATTGGCATGAGAGAAACATTTTAAACTTTCTTTATATTGGAGGAAAGTCTGGTCTGTTCTGGCAGTTTATTCCAGTTCCGTGTAGCTTTAGAGCAAAATGCTGCTTCATCATGTTTAGTTTAGACTCAGGGCTCGACTAGCTGATCTAAGTCCAGGGATGTAAGAGATCTTGCTGGGTTTATATTCTCTAAACATGTCTGACAGATATTCTGATCCAAAGCCGTTTAAAAACTGATTTATAGACTAGCAGCAGTCATTTAAGCTCTATTCTGAAACTGCCTGGAAGCCAGTGTATAGATTTTAGAACTGGAATGATGTTCTATGTTCTCTTATCCCTGGTTAGAACCTCGACAGCAACAGTGTTCTGAATGGGCAGCAACTGTTTAATGCTCTTTTTAAGAAGACCTGTTAAAAGACCATTACAATAGTCCATTCTACTGGAAAGAAAAGCATGGATGAGCTTCACTGAACCGTTTGTGACACTGTGAGCTCTGTACTGGAACCAACAACACAACGATTTCTGTGGGACTTTCCTTAATTCGTGACCGTACTGCCCGTCTCATGCACAGTGAATGAATCAGCATCAACTAATACAAGTTAGTTAAAGTTCTGGTGAGGTTTTGCCAGGTGATGGGTGCTACCGGGGAGGTTTTAATGCAAATTAGGCCGTTATTACATCACAATACCACCAAAGTCAAAATAATTAACACAAAATGGATGGATGGAGTGAATAAGTCTATTCAAACTTAGATTGTCTTTATAAGCAGTAAACAAAAACACACAAAATTATGCATAACAATTTCTCTTCTACCTACTCCTGCTCCACTTTCTGGATATTTTTCTACATATTGCAGACTCCCTCAGTAAAAATATGTTATATTCATTCAAATAAATCAAGAACTGTCTACTTTTAAAACAAATAACTGGTGCTCTTGATTCCCGAATGATTAGAGGCCACTGTTACATATCTTGTTTTGTATTGATTTGTACATGCAGGTAAATCTCTTTTATTCACATTTTTACCAAATGTCTTTTGTAAATGATCGTAGAAACATAAATATAAAGGATTCAGGGCTCTGCAGGAACGATCCTAAGAATAACAATGTTGTCTCTGATAGATGAGAGCAGTCGTGCATGAAACTCTTTTACTAGGATCTCAAAGCTCATATCAGAATTTTAAAAAAAAGAACAATAATCAGAATCTAATCTAATTTTTCAATTGAGTCTGTTAAATCTCGCTGCACTTTTACATGATTACTGATGGATGGTAAAATTGACAAGATCTTAAAGGTTTTTTTGCATATTTGCAACTAATATAAGACATTTTATAGTCGTTTTACTATAGAGAGGCAAATAAATAGAGAAAATAGAATTTTGCTGTTATTCTGCTGAGAATCTGAATACTTGGAGGATTTGTCTGAGCCTATTATATCTTAATAATAAACAGACAAAACACAAACACCTCTTTGTTTACTCGGCTCCGTAAACATCTGAAAAACATCTTTTTTTGAGAATATTTTTTCAACCTTTGGTGAGGTATAAACCAGGATTCTCAGAACTGATGTTCCAGCGGAAGGTCTGACCTTTACTGTATTGACCCCTAACCTGTCCACACCAACTCTACAACCTGGATAAAGCGATAATTAACAATAAATAAAAGTAAAATGATGGCTGTAAATTGTGTTTACACTTCCCACTCAAGTACAGTATTTATAATTTATAGTTGATCTGATATGACACAAAATCATACAGTCCAAATCGTACTGCTACTCCAATTTATCCACAATAATCCAATGGCAAATCAGTAAAAACTAAAATAAATAAATGAGCAAAGATCGTGTTTTTATCTTTTTAGCTCGTCTGTTGAGATATTTCTATTTAGCTTAAACATCCACAAGCAAAAACACAAAGGAAACCAGACTGAAGCACTTAACAGGACCCGTGTAACTATGGTCGCACAAACATCCACATGTACAAAATGAAGATAGTATCGAATTTATTGTGACTCTCTGTCGGACCTTGAGCTGACGTCTTAAGACCTTCTACAAACCTTTTTATGACTCGCTGGTTAGCTTCATTATTTCTCTTTCCCACACCCTCTTAAAATCTAAACAACCTGCTTTAAACATCAGATTTATGTGGCAGGGCAAAACCTAAACTGAAAGGTTTTATTGTTTCATTAGAACACCCGTGAGGTAAAGGTCAGACTGATCTAACATTTATAATCTTTCTTTGGCCAACCTCTTAAAAATTCCATTTGCCAAAAAAGGCGATGTGTTTTAAATTTTATCTCATTCCAAAAGATGTGTAAAATCGAGATCACGAGGAGACCAGACCAGAAGGAGGAGCATGTAGTGCGCACGATTGTAGCTAAAGTATTTGCTCTCTGCATATAGTAGTGCCTTGATGATTACAATATTTTGATACGACATTTAAAAGCATTCATATAAATATCGATTAACTACAATCCACAACAATGACTCTTCTAGTCTGGGACTAAAACACAAATGTGACAGAATCCTCACAAATCTCAGTGCCCTCTAACTTTGTGGCGATGAATTACAGGGCTATAAACGGAAAACAATGGTGTTGAAGCGATGGCGTTGTTTCGAGTTGACACAGAAGTATAAATAAGCCTGAAATATTTGGGTGAGTTGGACGAGAAACGAATTGTGATGGCTAGATGACTGGATCAGAGCGTCTCTGAAACTACAGCTCTTGCAAGATATTTGTTTAAAGTGGTCCAAGAAAGGAACAGTGGTAAACCAGTGAGAGGGTTGAGCTGTTTTACTGCCGAATTCCTCATGTAGAAAACAATGTCTATAAATAGTTTCAAGTAAATCTTTAATCTCATTGATTGAAATTGTAATTTGGCATATGTGCTGCAGTCCGATGTGAATCAGCATTTCGCAAACTGTATGTTTGTGTTTTTCTTTCCTTTGGAGCTGAAGCACTTCTTTAATTCTTAAATTTCTTTTTGTTCCTGTTGTCCTTGTGTTTATAGCCAGCGTGAAGTAGTTTGCATAATTGCCTGGACACACTCTGAGTTTCATTGTGTGTGACTATGAGGTTTATTGGTTCTCAGGGCTAGATAGCAGTGGCAGCTTCATTTCCATTCATGCAGAAAAAGTGTCTGAAAATACTTGCCAGATCACAAGGTATTATAAAGATAATCCTCTTTTATGCTTTAACTACCTCATATTAAATAACATTAAGTAGACTTTACTGACCAAAAGTTTCAGAAATCCAATTTCCAAACAATGGCTATCGATAAATATTTCAAGAGAGGGGTCATTCCAGAAGATTGAAGCTTCCATAAACCCACAAATGGTCACTCGCTGCTGGCATTCCATCGATAGAGCATATTTGAGGCCAGGTAGTGATGTTAAATGAAGATGACATGGATTGCAATTGCCATTCCATTCCAGTTGACCCCAGATATGTTACTTCGGGTTATGGTTTTGGGGTTTCTTTGGTTACTAATGTTTTCACACCAAACTTTTCGATCCAAGTCTGATTAGATCTCACAAGGATGCAGTCATGCAGTTAGAATTGCTGTCAGACTCTTAAACACCTAATTAAAGAGACATTTAATGATGCCCCATGACTGATTCTTGTTCCCTCGCACAAGATGTCATTTACCTTTGCATTCATCAGATGTAAATCGAATAAGATCGTGATTATAAGGATTGTAATTTTACTCATTCAGTCGACTTGTTGCTGTAGTTATATTCGAAAGCATAGCTAGCCAAACACCAAAGACAGATGTTAAGCATTGCACCAGTCATCTCGTCTGTTATGTAGCTTCTCTTGTGACCTAAAGATAATTTGCTCATTTTGGCTTCACAAATTTCTCAAAGGACAGAATTAAATCAGTAGGCAAAAGTAAGCGCTCATAAAAAATAAAACATGCCTCCCTGTTGTGTGGCTTTAGTTTTCAGCATGCTGATGCTTTGCATGTGCCAAGAAGCAAATGAGTACACAGATGTGAATGTGCCAGGGCATCCCTGCTGTATGTGAACGATCGTGATGAGCATGTCACAACAGCAGCCAGTGCGTTTCTCTTTAAAACCAAGACCAAAACAAGACAATCATTTAAATATTTGTTGATTGGATGAACAAGGTCTTGATTAGAGAGTCGCATCACAACCAAACTTCTTCACTTAAATGTCTTAAACTGTGTCTTTGAAATACATTCTATAGACAAGCTGTCTGCATAAATGTGCAAATATGTCACGTTTGAGTTATTTGTTCTTATAGAAAGCATTAAAATTATAATGGTCCTATCAATAAACCGAGTGTGGAACTCAATAATGTTTATTGTTGCATCCGTTATGGTAAAACCGTGTGTATTTTCTGGCTCATCCAATACTTTTTATGGTAGTTAAAACAGCAGTGAAGCGGTGAAACTTCTTTTTTTTTCAGCTCATTTTACATGTCAACATTAAACAGTTCTCCTGAAAAAGAAACTTATGCCAAGCCATATGTGGGGCAGTGCAGCGAGGATTGACCAACCAAATCCCTCCGTTCCTTGGAGAAGTGAAAACCACAAGTCTTCTGCAAATTATACCGCACATGGCCATGACTTCCATTAAAGTCAGCCAAGGTGAAGTTTAATCTGATGTTTAGAGCTGAGAATCATTCTGCAGTAAGAAAATGTTATTAGAGTATGCGGTTTGGGCTGCAGCACTTGCCCATGCCTTCCCACTGGGCTAAGATTAGTGGTAAATTAGCAGCTGTATGCTTAGTCATGCACAACATGCACCAACCCAATAGCAGGAATGGTTTTGACCCTGCTTAGTGTCAAGGCAATGCTTTAATTTTTTCAATTACGATTCTACTACATATAATTAATCAAAGCTCAGAGGTTTGGGAGTTTATACCTAAACATTGAAAAAGTCTTGCAGAATGCAATGCAGAAATGAGACATTAGACAACTACTCTGCATCGATGTAATAGTGGTATTTAATCATGAATTTTCATTCCATTCCCTTGCAGATTGTATTGTACATTGAATTGTTTGTAATACAATAACAATTGTGCATTATGGTTCGCCTATGAAATATTGTCCTTTTAGCTCAGTAGATCTACTTCCTCTCGTTCTTTCACCCAGGATATGTGCATGAATGTATTCTTCATCCACAAGGATCTTCTCTTTTGAAACTCAACATCATTCTTTTGGATATTTGTATCCTTAAACTCAACACTTTAAATATATATTAAAATTTACTTCATTTCAAATTATCAATGCACAACTGTTTGTTTAGATTATATATGAAACAAATCTGCATTTGTGTAAGATCACCATTAAATTCAGTCAAGAATCGTCCACATTTATCTGTTTCCCTCAATATAATCTACTTAAAACTACGTTTTTTTAGTCATACATAGTGAGAGTATAAACAACAAAATGTCATTATAGTATAAAATCCAGTAATACATTTGAGTTATTTTCATTTGGGGTAAAATTTAAGGTCATTTAATTGAATAAGTTTATCCAACTATATACAGTTTATTAAATATAAATGGTGTTGATTGTCGTATCCTTCATGAGAATTTTCAAACTATCTTCAGCCACTTTAAGGCCAAATGAATTCCTGCGTCTCTAATCACTTAGGATCTTTTTTTGTTGTTGTTGCATTTTTGAATAAAGTTAATTGTGTTCCTGCTGCTACGCATGATGGCCAATTCTATTGAGCTAACTAGATGGTAAGTTAGCCCTCACTTTAGCTAGCTCACTATCATTTTGCATGTATTGTATCTACTCGTCTGGCTAATCTTTTTTGAACGAATGTCGTAGTCGAATGCAAGGCTTATTCATAACATGTCTTTTCAATAATACTTTCATTTTACAGATATGACAAAAGCTGTTGCCGTTGCTGCTGGATTTGCAAAGAAATGATAGAAAAAAGTATAAAATAAGTATTTAAAAAATCGTTATTTGTGTTGTTAAACATGTCCACTATAACTAAATGGTGTGAATGATGTGCATATAAGCTCGTATTTTTAAAAGTTAATTACATCAAGTAAGTTTAACATTTTTTTTGCATATAAGCTCGTATATTTAAAAGTTAATTACATCAAGTAAGTTTAACATTTTTTTTTATTTCTTTGACATATGTAAAGTCGAATGAACCCAATACAGCTGAGAATCAAATGTTATTAAGTTTAGCCTTTCTTTAAAAAATGTTCTCGTTGAACCAACTTAGAAGGGCAAAACAATACAAAACATCCATCAAGTCTTATTTCAGTGTAGCTCCGAGAAATGAGAAATAATAAATCAGCTTTTCTGAGAGAATTTAAAACACTTATAAGACTTTTTCTCTTATAGTTACATATAAACAGTCTGTGCAATTAAAAGTGAAGGACGTTCTTCAACAACCTAACATCAGCAACCTGGCACTGGTGGGGCATGAACCAACGACCTTCTAAATATTGATCCCATGCTAATCTCAGTAATGTTGAGTTTCAAAGTACTTTTGTGTTATTATCAAGGCAAAAAAAAGTGTAATAAAACCGTTTCCATGCCACTGAGAAATGTCTTCTAATAACATGCATCAAAGTGTTTGATTACATGCATCAACTATTGATTAGCCAGTGTTGACCACATCATATTTCCTAACATCATTATCTATTTTCTGTGATGCTGTTTGTAGAGTGCAGCCTTCTGTTAATTAAAGACTAGTCTAAAACAAACCCTGATTGCACATTCATGAGAGAAGTGTTTTGTTCTATTTCCTCTGATTTGGAGGATTTGATGGTACTTTATGAGACAAGTAGTTTCATTTTCTGTGGCTGACTGACGAGTGTATCATAAAAAATTAAACTTCAGGAAGATCACAATGTTTTCCAGCTTTATTTAAACATTTTTTCATACGGCATACAAGGAAAATGAATTTTAAAAATGAATACTGAACAATTGGATTGAAATAAAAGTTCACACTTGCTTTAAATTTAGTTATTTAGCTTTAAACGTAGTCAAAGTCTGTTTCTGTTATGCAATGCTTGGTTGTATAGAGTCATTTTGATGTTCTGTCTAAAATAGAGATTGTAGAATTCACTCTACTTTTTAAACTCATTTAAAATACACCAACAAAAAAAACAGTTAAAACCCCTAATGTAAATCTGCGATGTGTTAACTGTTTTAAATTGTTGTTTAATGTACAAGAGTACAAATACATTGCGTTTTCCTGAACGAATGAATTGTACTTTGCAAACAAACTAAAAGGCACATCGATACCTGCAACACCATGAATAAGAGTTTATGACAGAGATTTTACATTGTGGCTTTAACAGTCAGGGTATCATGGGAAATTTGCTTTGGTAATAAGGAAAAAAAAGACAAATGACACTATAACTGTGTTCACTTGTTTCAAGTTTCCAAGTAATTTCAAACATTGTGTTTCCGCTTGCCTTTGGCAAAGTAATAAATGCATAAACGACACAATATTCGGAATGTCTTGTGCATGCTGATGAACCTTTTCTTTCATTTATCTCATATCCACCTTTTTCAGAAATGGCACTCGGGAACAAACAAACAAAACACTAATTTATGCATCTTTGCTTTTTACATCATTGAATTAATAAATGTTTTTATACTACCACACATTGTGTATGTTAAAGCCTCAGTTCATTATTCTTACTGTAATAATATATCACAACAATGTTGTCATGACCAGAGAGTTCAAATGTAGTTTGTGTAGGTGTTGTTTGGTTTTATTTGACCATTATCTATATGAATGCTTGGCCTCGTCTGACCATCATCTGAACCTCACTATCTCTCTCTCTCTCTATTCGTTTATCTTTCGTTTTTTCCAGTTCCTGGGGTAGGACGTTAATGTTTGAAGTAGAGTTTTCCGTTTGGATGCCCTTCCTGACGACTACCACCAGTAAGTGGTGGGAACTTGTGAGACTACTGGACAATTTCACATTTCCGATC
>JAOUQU010422226.1:0-10695 GCA_028566735.1 Ammoglanis amapaensis
TTCCAGACAAGTTGGGATATGCGAAGAGAAACATTTCATTGTACTGTACATCTGTATATGTATAATGACAAATAAAAATTGAATTTTTTTTTATTGAATTGTGACATAATTATTGCTTTAGAATCTCCACGGTACCACTCGTCACCTGGCAAACCTCACCAGAACCTCATCTGATAGATTAGTGGAAGATTCGCCATTCAGATCCTGGATTTACATTCACCGTGCTTGAGACGAGGGGTACGGCTACAGGTAAAGGACAGTCCCACAGGAAGTGTTGTGTTTTGTTGGCTGCAGTGCAACGGTTGATAAGGATGTTTAAAGAGGTTTTGTGTGCAAACCATGTAGTGTAAATATATATGTATAAATATTGACTTTTTTAAATAATGACGTGTTTTTATTTCTGTATGAACAATGATTTTTGAGATTTAGCAAAAGTTATCGGCTTTGCGCTTTTCTCCATTCCAAGATCCAAACGCAGTCAGTCTGTACATGATCGGGTCGTTTTATAGCTACAATAAAAAAACACAAAGTAATATTTAAAATGCTGTCATTTACGCTCGGAACCAGCACAGAGTCTGAACTACCAGGTTTGACAGTCGATGTTGTCACCAGTTGGTTGAGCACCACACTAAAACCAACACAAGTGCCAGTCCAAAGCCAGGATAAATAAGAGGGTTGTGTCAGAAAGGGCATCGGTATAAAAAACCATGCCTAATTAAAAATGTGGATCATTGTGTGCTATAGTGACTCCTTATGGGAGCAGCTGAAAGAATTCCTGTCCAAAAAATAATTTGGTCCGGTGTAATTATGCTTTAGCAATATTGAGTGAACAGCAATTTGAACATGGTTGAACAATGGTAAAGTCAAATATTATAAAATTTTGCTTTATATTTTAAATGTACTTAAACCTTACATGTACTGTAGTCACGTTGTTTCAGTTAAAAATGTAAAACTGTCATAGTAAACAAAACAAGGTACATCATGTGCCTGTTCCACCCTAAAACCCTGAGTGTAAGGAAGAAAAACTCTGAGCAGGGTGCCAACAAGAGATTTTTTTAAGAAAAAAGAAACATGCTACTGTACCAGCAGGTTCTGTAAGTAGCTTTCTACAAAACAGGTTTTTTACAGTAGCTGTAAATTTAGTCACACATTACACACACACAGACGATTTATTACGTCTGCCAGTTCCTGATATCCAAAAAAATCTCACAGTAACATCGAGTCGGTCAAGCTGCCTTAAATCTATTCAGGAAGGGCAACCAGCATTAAAAAATCATACCAGCTCAATAATGTGAACCACGATCTGATGTGGGGACCCATAACAAAAGCTACTGAAAGGATTAACATTAACAGTTATAAATTAGTATTGAGAAGTTATAGCCAGTATATCCATTACCCATATATACTACAAACACACACTTTTCCAAACTAATAAATCAAATTTGTGTCTTCACATTAAGGTGGTGCAACTAGTATACTGTTATCGTACTTCTACACAAGCTCCATTTAATAAAGGCATCATGTCATGTTCACCGATTACAACAGTGTGTTTTAGACACACAACTTGTCTAATTCTCTAATCTAAACAGTGTCATTACTGAGCAGTGCTTTAGCTGAGGTTCATTCTTTTTGATGTTAGGATTTATGTCCCATCTGCATCACATGGCTGCTGATATGGTCACTTTGCTTACCATTGTTTAGATCAGATTAACATTAGAAATCATTTAAACATGTGTTTTATTCCTTTTATTAAAGTTGCGTTATTCATAACGTTTTAGAAGCATTGGTTTAAATCAGTCAAAACATAGTACCCAGTACCACGACAGGGCCAGGGGCAGCTTACTGTTTAGTATACTGGACTAGTAAACACAAAATTCCCGTTTTAAGCTTTACCACTACCAGTTTGCCACTGTTGGGCCCTTATCCCAAGGTTGCACAAAATCATGTTCAGTCATAAGTGTCTGCTATATGCTGAAAATGTAAAACATGCAAGTTATTGGCTACTTGGCCCTTGGTCACTGGTTTAGATTCTCTAAATTATGTACGTTTCTGGTAATTAATTGTAAAACAAACTTTGTTAACAATTAGAATTCACTTGTCAGCTTTGCTATTCACTGGGGTTTTCATTAAACTTTCATGATATTAGTAGCTTAACTTTTATCTGCACTCAAGGGTTCGTTATCTGATCTTTATAAAATCTGGGTGGGGTTTTTTTTTATCTGAGTGACAGATGAATACATCCAGTTTTTTTGGTCAGGCAAGTCCACAGGGAGCTTTATTTGTTTTGTAAGTGATTAGAATCTCAAAAAAATGGTTTCATGTTCAATATACTCTGAAATGGATATGAGCAGAGCACAACAGCAAAATATAAACCAGCTCACTTCTCAGTAACCTCATATTGTGTCCTGTGTGAACGGTGCACTTGAATATTGTGTTTATCTCTTAT
Organism: Ammoglanis amapaensis; assembly: GCA_028566735.1. Classification (NCBI taxonomy): domain Eukaryota; kingdom Metazoa; phylum Chordata; class Actinopteri; order Siluriformes; family Trichomycteridae; genus Ammoglanis; species Ammoglanis amapaensis. Next base: position 2,447 of record JAOUQU010422226.1, read on the forward strand.
GTGTCTGTTTGAGGTCACTGTTGGAATAGAAGCAAACTTCATCGGCTACAAGTATGATGAAAAGCCGCATGCAATGAATTATGAATAAAACCAAAACAAAAGTCGTCTCATTGCGTAGTTTGATGAATTTAAATTAGTGATGAATGTTATTCACATATACAAATCACATATTAAGCATTCGCATGGTGTTGAATATAATCAAATAATAAAAAGTTTCTATCTTTAAAAACTTATTCTTAAAAACACAGATGACAATCAGTACTTGGATTTGATCAGATCCAGCGTACATGATTCAAACATTAGAATCATACACCTACCCAAAAATGTATGCTTTATCTACATATGCTTGTAGTGTCCTGTTTTGCTATAGGTTATTTCCATATATTTTGCATGTGCATATTACAGACTATAAATATACAATTGCTACATATACAGTATATGTACCCACTTCTTACTGTAGATAATCTGTTAGCACAGCATCGGCATTGACATAACTGTGTTTCCCGATCTTACAGGAGAATTAATGGCTATGAAGCTGATATTTATTTTTGTAACTGTAAGAAAGCAGCATTAGCGTAAAACCTGGATTCAATCACTGATTAACCACGAGAAGTGATCATATCTTTATTTCAGTCAATAACAGACAAACACAATCTGCTAACACATTTGTTTCTATTGAATATCTGTTAAAGACATCGATTAGTAATTTATGATGCAGACAGAAAATATAAATGTGAACCGTTGTAATTATTAACTAGTAATTGAGCATATGGCAGCTTTGTTTCCAGTAATTGCAAGGGTAAGGGCTGGAAAAGTTTAGATGAATCTAAGGGCCTGTAAATAGAGGAACTAAAATATATCAACACAACTCTTTCATTGTTAAGCTAATAAATGGTCATTGTTTGTGTGCTAGTTTATTTGTCTAATTTATCAAACTATATTTTTCTAATGAGACAAAAAGTGAACATCCCGATTGTCTGATGTTACCTCGGCCCGATGTGCGTGATATGATTTAGGCCATTCTCAAAATGGTTGTGATCTGAGTAAGCAGAGAAGGGCAGTGGCACCACGGAATCTGTCAGTGAATTGCGACATGAGTGTATGTAGATCGAGATGTGTTACTTTTAATTTGTGTGTTCTTTATACTACAATAACAAGAAAGTTTCATTTACATAAAGTTGAATGCTGTGAGGCAGAAACAACAAGGCCGACTTCATATCTCACTATAGATGCAAAACTAATAGATTATAATGACCCGTCAAAACAAATACAGCATATGCTGGTTTAGTTCATGACAACAGTGTTGGTTTGTGCTATTATTGATTAAAAAGCCAAATGGTTATCAGCTAAGTAGCAGCTATTTCCAAATACAATCGTGTTATTTACCATTTCGAATAGTTTTGATTCATTTTTATTGAAACAATGTTACATTCAATAATTGTACTACAGTACATGATCATAAACTATGATCTTTAAACCTTTACATCTATAGCTTCTCATCTTTTCATTATTGGCATGCCTGAAATCCCTGTGTGACTGCACGACAAAAGATACTACTCTTGTACTTCTGGCACAATTACACAATGTCTTTCCAAGAAATGACTAAAGTAAAAACACAAAGATATAGAAAGAACATGCTGAATTTACAGAATTCAGTCACAATAAATGAAGACAGGAATAATTCCTTTGTTTCAGATAACATTTTAGAAAGCTCAGTATCCGTCTGCCTTACTTCCTGCCACTCAGACATTATCTACCTCGAACAATTTAATGACAACAGCTTCATGCGGCTGGAGCCTTAGAGACTGAAGGGACACTGAACCGATTCGATCTAGACCTGTACTGGTTACAAACATGCCATCATCAGGTAAGCCTAGAAACCACTGCATGTCCAACAAGTGAGGCTCCGAACCCAGGTTAAACAACACCAGGAGGTTAACACACTCCCATGAACGGAGGAACCCCAGAGGCTGTCCAGCTGTGGAGTTAAAAGTGAGATAGGTGAAGCCGCCATAGAGTAGCGCTTCTTCATGAGAGCGAGTACGACGAAGAGACCTGAAGAGAGCCGTGGAGTGTAGATGGAATTTATTCTGAAAGAAAAATAAAGTAGTGTTATACAAACTGTGCTTGTTAAAAGGCTTTGTACAAAATGGTAATGTATCTGTGATGTGATGTTGATCTGACATTGGGTTGAGGTCAGAGCTCTGTGCAGATGATTGACCTCACAAAGAAATAAGAATATGAACATATTTCTTAGGAAGGTGCTGAGTAACAGCAAATAAAAGAAAAGCTTGTGAGGTTCAAATATAGCAGCTATTAATAATATGAAGTGTTTTTCTTTAAGTACATTTTTATAATGATGCAATTTAACATGCTGTCTTCTGCTTACTGTTGTCTGGCTGAATTCATCACTATTACTAAACACCGGAGTCCCAGGGAGGGTCATCATCAACACCAGGAAAAGTTTTTGCATCTCTGATGATATCGGTCCATCCATCTGCAAAACATCCCACAATACAAAACGATGATCAGCAGAAAATAACCAACAAGCTCTGTGATCAACATTTTCAGCTTCCAAAAAACACAGTCGATGTTCTAACAATGTGACACAGTCACATTATTATAACCAACAGCTCATATAGAGAAACCGCCACGTGTGGCACAGAGTGGAGTTCACTGCAGTGCATATCACAGTCGCTGAGGGGATGTGGAGGAGAATCTATAAAGGATCCGAACATCAAGAAGTACTTGATAATGTAGTCTCGGACATTTATAGCCATGTCACATTTTACATCGTGTTGCTGGAGAACCCGACGATCAAGAGCTGCAAAGATGGATTCATCTACAAATTTGTGACAAACCCACCAAGCCAGCTCAGGAAATGTGACTTTCTTCATGGGTTACATTCTGTAGAGGTCTCATTGGAAGATGTGATTTGACACTGTATAAGCAAGCAGAAGACAAAACTGACAAAATGTTTCCTTTCAATTTATTATAATTTTTTTTGCCTAATTTTGTAATATTAAGTTACACTGAGCTTCTAGTTCACCCCCAAACAAGACTGGATAACCTGAAGGAAATTTCCTAAGCAAATCATGCAAAATCACACACCTGCAGACAAAAACTGCTGTGACCACTTTCCAGCAACATTCAAGTCGTGTTTGTTGAGTTAAATGGCAAAACAACCAAGCACAGCAACAAAATATACTCCAATAAAAGTTTGCATGTGTAACCGCTTAAATTATTCACGGCCTAAAATACTAAAACACAAAAATTTCATTATTATTTAGGAATGGCACCTAGAATACCTAGAAGTAATTTAGAGCAACCAATGCTTCTTTGCATGCTTTATAAGGTAGACATTTTCTTAAAGAAACCCACATGGACAATGAAGAATATGCAAAACCCTCTAGCCAGTAATGATGTTAGAAAAAACAGAAATCCCTAAAATGCATGTTAATGTACAGCACATAATAATTAAATACAATTATTCCTTATAAAGAGCCAAAAAGTCATCACAGTGTGGGCAAATGTTTTTGAATATTGCAACACCTTAAAATATACCATGTTTTATTATATTGTAATTATCATCATATTGTTTATTCAAATAAACAGTTTATTGATTTCAACACATAACGGAAAATCTTTCGGTCAGGTGCATAAACATTTGAACAAACGTAAATCCGTAAAATAAAATATGCTGCAAAACAAATTAAGCAATTGTTTTTAATTCTTCATTTACCAAAATGCTTCTGCCTCATACACTTTAAAATCAAGAGCCTTATCGGGGTTGCCAGATAGCATCCAAAAGTCAAAGATAACCTATCAATTAAACCTTTGCTAGCAGGCTGGATGGAAAAAAAGTAATTCTATTTACATTTCAGGTCAATTTTATCTTTATTTTTATGTCCTCCTTTTCTTTCTCTTTGGTCAGTTTATGTATTACAGCTAGCATTATATGCGGTTAAAGACTGGTTGAATGACTTCTAATAAAAATAGACCTGAATTTGATCTTTTGAAGAAAAGGAATGTTGAAACCCCCAATTTGGGCAGCACCAGCTTAATCATTAACTGTAAAACAACAAAGATCACAAGATGCCCCAATGCTCCTCTTATTCCCTTTAGCTACTCACTAAACGTTTCATACTACTTCTTTAAAACTGCTTTGAATTATCACGAGTAATGAGGGAACACTTGTGAAACTATATGTTTAACGAAGTAACTAGGTACAATCAATTTTATTAAATATTCCCATAGATATAATCCAAAGTCTTAGAAAAGTTGCAGCTATGACTGAAAAGATTCCATTTCTGAAATAGAGCTTACAACAAACTCACAATCAGGTGTCAAATTACTTCACTAATAAAGTACCAGTAAATTGTAAAGTGTTGTTACCTGTTGAATAATCGATTTCTACATTAAATATCTATAATCACTTAAATATCTACTCACTCTCCAACTTGGCCAGTCTCCCTGCAACGTCTTCAGATTAGTTTCCATCACTTCAGCTATTTCAGAAGCAGACAACGGAGAGGTGGAAAGAGGGACAAGAGACTTCGAGACCAGCTCCACTTGGGAGCTGTTTATAACAGTATCGAGCTTATTCTGTGAATTACCCATCAGTCTGACCATTACAATCCTGCACAAAAAACAAACTGTTAGTTTATAAATGAAATACCATGTATCCGAATCATTCTGAAATAAAAAAGACGACATTACCTTTCATTGTTTTCATTACTGTACTCATTGATCAGTTCCCTCCACACTTTCAATGTCTAAAATTTGAGAACATGCAACCAATCATGCAACTACAGCGTTAATCAGAACTGTACACCAGTGCATCTTCGAATCAATTTACCTTCTCAAAAAATGCAGCATCAGCACTGCAGATTTCAAATCCTGACACTCCATGCTCAAGCCAATACCTTAATGAATCCTTGGAGAGAATGTTTTTAGCTTCTATTAGTGGTGTATCATGCATTATGAAAGCTTGAACCATCAGAAATGCTATGTGTGGGGTTAGTTTACAGTAAGTAGCTGTGCATATTTTACCTGGCTATTAGAGGGCATCTCTGTAGCATTACTGAACTCCGATCCACTGGGCAGATCTATCTCACATAGGTCTAGAATGATCTTTACACCTAAATAATCACATTTAAATATAAATAGACTTTAACATTTTCAGCATCTAGCGAATGTCTGAGCAATTGAGGGTTATAAATGTTATTCAAGAGAACAAAAGCTCCAACCTAGCAATGGTGGGGCTTGTACGAGCTTGTCCACTAGGCTACAGCTTGCCAATAAAGAATTAATTTAGTTTTAATTTTAAAGTTCTGACACAGACAAAATTAATATAAATAAGACATGCATTAATAGAAGTATGTCAGATGTTGAACATACAAAGAAACAAACACAGACAGAAATTTCCACTCTATGTTCTAATATAAATGTATCACCTGTAACTCAGGCCGCACTACACCCAAGTTTTCAGCGTTGTAATACAGCACAATGTCCTTAAATCTTATTGTGACCACCAAAAGCCATGAATATAACTATAACTATATTATTAGTTCATTCAGAAACACAACAATCCAGTTTTGGACACATCTGGCTACACGTTGCCATCTAGTGTCCCAATGTGTCCAAAGCACAGCTGGTTCTTATCCATAAACGACACAAAGTGCATTAACTGGATATAACACAAACCTGATACAATAAAGGAAAATAAAAACCAAAACCAGGAAAACAAACACAATTAATTAAAATGCTGTATGTATAAACACACATTAACATCATTGTACATGTTTACTTCAAATTCATAGATAGATCTGTTTGTCAGTCTCGGGTTTTTGTGCCAAACTACATCTTAAATATTTATGAATAGAATCTTCCAGAACTTTATTCCAAAATCTTATTCACCCGTTCTATCCCTTTGTTTATACCTGCTTGGTGGCTGTCTGTAATGAGCTGTTGTGTCTGAGGCAAGGTCCCGAGTCTTGGATCAATCTGAGTCAGGTTATAAATGGAAACACCATGCCTGAAAAGTCCTTCTAAAATCATTACCTCAATCCCTAATGACTTGAGGTAAGGAAGTTTCTCGGATACTCCTGAATAAAAAAGAAAGATGTCAACAGAATTAACAATTTAAAAAAGCATTTTAAACTCCACAGCCAATATATGATTGCAATTTGGACATATTTCTTGTTTGCCCAACAATTACCTAGCAAGGTTTTTACATTATCAATAATACTTTCCTACGAAATGCTTAAAATAGTTTAGCATACATGCATTTGTTACATTATTTAATTACAAATATACAAAACCATTATCCAATGTAAAGCAATATTGTTAGAACTAATTGTTGTTGTCTGTACCATTCATTTGATTTAATAACACAAATCTCAATACACTACACCAAAATAAACTTTCAAGTTACATGTTCTGCATTTGGCAGATGCTCTTCTCCATAGCTACTTACAGAAGAAGACAATAGTTTAAAAAAATAAAATAAAATCTGAAGAACCTTGGAGGAAGAAGGTTAGTTATGTAGTTAGTGTTTAGTAAAGAGGTGAGTTTTAGTCTCTTTTTAAAGACAAAAAGACTCAGAAGTTCTTTTAGAAGACTTTATTTGTACTTAATAATTAATAAATAATAAGTGATTTTAGAGATAACGCTCAAACATTTATTGTTAATAAACAACTTACTGCTTATTGCTCCTGACCCTGTACTCTCCAGGAACAGGCCTGGCTGTAGGCGATAGAAAAGTTCCCTCTGCCACCAGTGAGGGTTGCCAGGTGCAGGCCGTGGCGTTTGTATAATCACAGCAATAGCAATACCCAACATGCAGAGCCAGCTCACCCAGAAAAGCAAAACCAAGCGAGAACGGAACTTTTTCCATCCTGGTCCTCCAGCATCTAACTCCTCTCTGGTAAGGGGTTTCCATGTATCTGGGTTAGTTTCAAATTCAGAAACCAGCAAGGGGAATGTCTCTGAAGCACCAAGACTGTCTGCAGGTCTGAGGCCTGGGCCGACCACACTGCCATAGCCAAGATCACCCTCCATCTTCAGTGTCATTCCTGCTTACTGAAAGAAACTGATGGAGATGGTAGCAAAATACATATAAAGTCAGAAAATAAAAGCCACAAATGTTTTGACAAATTTTTAAAATAAGGTTACATGAGTATTTACCAACCTGATTGTCATATGTATGCTACAAGTATGATATTATTATAAAATATAAGACAAGTTATAAAATATAAGACTTTCTTTACTTACCTTAGAAAAAACCTTTAAAAACTCTTTTTAAAATGTAATCTCCTGCGTCCTGTTTACACTATTTCATCTATACTAAAATGTTTTTGCTCACAGATTGTTGCACCTCTGGTCTTTTCTCTCCGAGTCAAATTGTAATACAAGTTAAGAGTAGTCATGCCATAAGAGACTAAGTAATTAGTACAGAGGTGGCAAGATGCCACACCTAACACATTTGTTACATATTGCACATTAAGCGGTCAAACCGTTAACAGTTAACAGGTGAACTAAAGTTCATTTAGTTATATTCGAATTCAGTATCTCAGTTTTGTTTATTTAAATGAATGTTATTTAGAAACTGTAGGATTATTGAGTGAAATATAAGTTTGTGTCGTCTTAGATGATTCTGAGATAGATCTCTATTGTGGAACCCAACCCAAAACTGGCATGACAACGTGAAAACAAGAAATAATTTAATTGGGGAACAAAGGGGGGTAAACATCACATTGTATTGTGATATTTTTAATGAACTATATAATTCTTTTCACAATTTATATACATGTAGTAAAATTAAAAATACATTATTTCGCAGTGGTATCTTTATTTAAACCTTGGTGGCTGTTACATATTGTAATTTTCCTAAAACAAATATGACAAACCCTGGGGTAGGGCCTGCCTAAAATTACATGCCATCTTATTATATTTTATATTTACCACTCCATTCTTATAGCGATTATTATTAGACATTTTCATGTTCCAGTGTTTGCGTAGGTTTGACATGCAGTCGCCTTAATTGGAAATACTTAAATTATTCTCTGTGTTGCCTCACAGCAAAAAGTGGGTTTCCTCCAGGTACTCCGGTTTCCTCCCACAGTCCAAAAACATGCACGAGGTTGATCGGAAATGTGAAATTGTCCAGTCGTCTCACAAGTTCCTACCACTTACTGGTGGTTGTCGTCAGGAAGGGCATCCGGACGGAAAACTCTGCTCCAAACATT
>JAOUQU010422236.1:0-10695 GCA_028566735.1 Ammoglanis amapaensis
CCAATGGAATTTGGCCGACTAGTAATTTTTTCGGTCGACCAACGAATAATCGATTATTTGCGGACAGCCCTACATATTACACACAATAAACATGTCCAAGTAAAAGTTTGTGATACTGCATCTCATCATGACATTATAAAATGTTACTGAAGACACTCAGTCATGTTACAAGAGTAACATGATTAAGACGATGATGCCATACCGGTTGCGTGGAAAGTGTCGCATCAGGCCAATGGGAGACGAGCCAGTCTTGTAGTTCCCGGCTGTGCCAAAGCCATTGACGAACTGGGAATTGGGAAATGGAGCCTGTAGGGGACAAACACAAACTAAAATTTACAGAACATTCTCAAATAAAAAAACATTTTTGTTTAAACACAGCGACCCTCAGATCTCATAATCTTCCCGCTCATCGGGACAAAGGAGCGAAACCATCAGGAGTTAAAGAACAAGAGAGAGATTACGTAAGTGAGAGAAAGAGAAAGAAAACTCCCAAAAGTGCTCGCTCCTGTACACAGGTCCCTCTAATGCGCTTTTAATCATCATCACTGGGTCTTATAAAAAAAAAGACCTTCCCATCTATTGATTCTTCTTACCAGTGGGGTTTCAAAGTAGGGTGCAGGCGAAGGACTCCAGGTCTGTGGGAGCAGGCCGTACACCGGATATTGCTGAGGCTGATAGACCTGCTGCAGATACACCGGAGATGAGTACTGAGACTGGGGGCTGCTTGTGTACATGGGCTCCACCGCACCATAGCCAGTCTTAGCAAAGAACGTGTTAATGGCTTTGATTCTGGCCTAGAAAGAAAACAAATTGTTGCTTTAGTGAAAATGTACAAAAACGTAAATCTATATAAACGTAAAACGTATTACTCTATCCCCTCAGATCTCATAATCTCACGGTCATTAGGGCAGAACCAACAGTGCTGAGAGGACCGGAAGAGAAGAAAAGGGAGAGGGAGAGAGAAACGAGAATGAGATGGCAAGTTTAAAAGAGAGAAATCTCAACAGCAGCCATTAGTCTGGGGCCTTCGAAGCGCGATACTGATCATCACTGGGGATATGCAGAACAGCAAAAACTAAACATTTTCACACTTCTAAGTTAAAGACATTTTGAGTTATGACAACATTATTAATCGATCACAGCACGTTAGTAGGACAATATGGAATAACTATTGAACTAGATTGCTAAAGAGGTAAATGCTGGTTTGATAGAAAAGTGTCAGCCACTGCCCAGTCGGTTAGGAAGGTGGTCATAATGTTATGCCTGAACTGTTTATGGAGTTTATGAAGAATAAGTGGTTTATCCTGACATTTAAATGAGCTGCATTTTGCCAGTCGGACCAAACAAGTTCAGAGTTTTCCGCTGCTCAACAGCTGTTTCTTGCGTGTAAATTTATAGACACTTTAAAGCAGCTGGTTTAGAACAACGGAACTTGTAAAAATGTGTCTGGGAAAACATCGACCTGCAGAATTTAGCTACACTAAAACCCACTAGTCCGCTACCACAGGCATCCAGATTGTCCATATTTGAACAAGGTCAGACAAGGTTTCTTTCTACTACAGTATGTAACCAGTCCGGGTCCACATATATGGATCCAAGTCAAGACAAACAGTGTGGCGATACGACTCTCAGACAGGAAATGAATTCAGAAGTAAAACAAAATACAGGGGAGTAGATTACGAAGCATCTAAGTGGTATCCCCATTATAAGGGTTGTCCAAAACAAAAAGTCTATTCTAAACTAAGGAGATGGTCATTTCAGATATATACCGGACATTTACTGTAATCTGTTCCTGGTTTGCACGTCTACACAAACGTAACATTACTACTATTAATACTAATAATAATTCCTGGTGAAAGTCACATGGTAGAGCTTCTCCAGCACCAAATGAAACCAGAAAAGTCTCCACTCACCATTATTGGTTTTCCCTGAAATGTTTTCACTTCCTCGCGGAGATACTTGTAAGCCTAAAAGGTTTAAATACAGACGTCAATAAAAGAAAACACTAATAATGCTTGTAAATTAGAAAAAAAAAGCACACATAATACCTGCTGGGCATCAGTATCAGACTGGAAAGTGATGTACCAGTTGTTGTTGTGAGCGAACTCAACACTGATGACTTGGGGACACTTCTCACTTTTGAACAGAGCCTCCACTTCCTACCACGAAGGAGGTTAGAACACCGTGTTAGTAATAGACATCTTTACTTTTAACACCATTCCATGCATGTATGTGTTATATAAAGCATAGAAATTATGTTTAAGTCATTGTTTCTCAGTTTATTATTTTATTTTCTTGCTAGGAAGTTTTGGACTGGTCTTGTGTTTTCTGGTGGAAGGTTTAATAGTGTTTCTGCGTGCATCATATAAATTGAAATGAAATATCACTCTGAATTTTATCAGAGTGATATTTCGCTACTACAAAATACATAATAACATGTTTACCTCTATGGGGGTGGTCTCTGGTACTTCTCGAAGAATGATGATGCAGCGTTTATTATTGGGCCGAACTTTCTCCCCCTTTTCATCCACCTGAACCACAGGAGACGCTACAAAGATCAAGAAAAAGAAAACACAACAGATCAGATTCTAATCAATAGCATCTTAACATCACACAACACACTTCGATTACATGATAGAGCCACTAGCCAACCAATTTATGTCTAGATCAAACAGGTTGTGGGAGGAAACATGGACACCAGAATAGAATGCTTTTTTCATTAATTGAGTTTGCATCAAGTCTTACAGTCTTGGACCAAAAAACAACAAAAAAAATGCACAAATACACAAACAACTGGTCAAAGAGAAACAGATCATTGGTGACTAACAATCAAATTGTTTCCCGTGTGTCATAATACCAAAAACCTGACCGAGCACAATCACTTGAACATTCTCAGGATCAAGATTGCTTTGGTTAAACCAAATGGAAGCATTACATACAATTATTGGGATACTGCAAGGGTACAAGATGAAGAAGAAGAAATTTGCACAAGTTTGGTCAACTAAAGTAGTAGGAATACTTTTTTTAAGATTGACAAAGTGCTTCAGGTCCTTAATTATATAATCATCTCAATCCAATCCAATTTACCCCCCCCCCCAACAAAAATGTATACATCTGTCAGGTTTGTTTTATTTAAAGTTAAATTAAAGATCCCACATATCATATTACAAACATATACCGCAACCAACAGGTCAAACCTGGACAATGTACAACACGAGTTGTTTTTACCTCGCAGCACCTCCAGCAGCAGATCCATATCAGTGGTCAGTCGTTTGATGCCCTCCATGTTCGCGATAGTCCAGATGGACACAAACTGATCGCTGTCCATCTGAGACATCAAGTACAGGTCCTTCGAGAGGTTCTCCCTGAACACAGACATCACACATATGATTTAGCTTCTAACAAAACAGATCTAGAGTCCGATGAGCCCGTGTGAAAAGGAAAAGAGTCAATGCTACCTGGAAAAGCAGAACTCCAGCTCCTTCTTCAGTGACTCCTTTAGACTTTCATCAGACATTGGCTGCAGCTCCTCTGCCACCTCACCATCTACTGCACAAATATATTCAAAAGTACTTTCAGTCTGGCTGTAAAATTTGGTATGGACGAGCAATGGCGTGATTAATACAAACCTGGTTCATAAACTGGGTACGCCAGTTCAGCTGGGGCAGCACCGTTCAGGAGGGCGCTCTCAACAGGAGCGACACAGTCCAAATCAGCATAGCCAAGACCAAATCCTTTACAGCCTAAACAAGGAAAAGAAGGAAGGTCATTTAAAGCCGAAACAACTGCAAAACTCATCAATGACCACCGAAACCAGCCACTCTTTACACGCAGCTCGGTAAATATGCAGGTTCACCACACGGTCTGCACCCCAAATCGCCCACTGCAGAACTTCATGGCCAGGACATATCTTCAAATCTGAGCATTGCTACTGGCAGGCTGGGCTTCTAAATGAACAATGGGTAATTGGATACCACTAGAACGAAGGGGGGTGGGGGTCCCTTCCAAATATCTGAAGCTTCACATGGACATGGGTGTTTCAGCAGATTCCAATTTATGGCAAACTACGATTCACGTGTTTCAACATACCATCCGGCAACATCTGTATCGGACAATAACAATGAGGTTTAGCGCTACCCTTCTAGACCAAACAAAAACGTTAGGAATTCACATTATTTAAACCACAATGTTTAAAAAGCTGGTTTGTGCAGTTCAAGTTCAACCGTGATGAATACATAAATTCTCTAGAACGAAGGTAAAACTGCTGCTCGTATAAATACATACATGTGAATGATAAAACAGAACTTTAAGTACACATACTTACGTAAAATTAGCAAGGGTAGTTAGTTTTGTTCGCTTTAAATTAAAACCTACATTTGACTTCCCAAATAAAAATATTAATTTCTCGTGTCAACAAAGAGACAACTTTACTGCATTTAGAAGAATCAGACACCAGAGTACATTTGCATTAACATTGAAACTGCTAAATACGGCGTAAAACACCAGACAAAAGTGAAGTGAGATTTCGCTCAGTAATTGCTTCTTCTCAAACGTGCACGCTTCATTAGAATGACTAAAGGAACGGCCCATTCTCCTGTAATCTTACCCTCCGGGTGCTCGACAGGTGTGTGGACCGCCTGGGGCCAGTCGAGATTTTCTGTGGACTCCTCTGAATTTTGGGAAGGTGGAGCCGAGACTTCCTGCCACACTTTGGCATTCGGGTTCAGGCCGGTCCCCTTTGTTGTCACCTTGAAAACACAACATGCATGTCGCGATCAGATTTTACCTTATAGGAAGTGTTTAGAATCTTTATAAACATAAAATACAATGCAGAACCAGATGCTGGTCAATGGTGGTGGTAAGATGGGTGATATTTCTGTCAATTTTTTTTAAATGTTTAACAGATCAAAATGGAAAATAACCTGGGAAATGATGGTGATCAAACACTATAACTAACCATTTAAGAGTGACCATGTGGAAACAAACTTGGGTACTACTGGGCCCTTTAGACATGATCCTTTAGGCATCGAATCAAAGCAATCACAGCGTAGAGCATGTGCGTTGACGTGAACACCCTACACAAAACTCCTGCGTAACCCACAAGGGGAGCTCTATAGCCATCAAAACAATGACTTGGTGTTTATAATATTTCCTTTATGAGCCAACACTAAAGAATTCATTGTTCAATATTGATCAGCTAAAATGATAACCAACCACGGCCTTGTTGTCAATGTGGTGGTGGTGAATTACTTTGACAGCTGCGTCAAGTCCACAAAAAAAATAATATAAATCGGTCTTTCACCCAGACTGTATAAAAGCTAAACATCAAAACCTGCATGTTTAGTGACAAAAGCATTCTACTCTATCAACATATCTTGGGAGTAACTTAGCAACTCATTCTCAGTGCACTTTTACTATACGGATATCTCACTTTTAACTTGTAACTTTCAATTTACAAATTGAATGACTTTGTTGAAACAATTGTAGACTACGGTCATAACCGCCATGAACAAAAAGGACAAACACTCCCTAATAATTAGTCATTAATATGTGCCATCTTTCTTTTTGTGCCACCTGTGTGGGTGAAAGTGTTCTCTGTGGCTCCTCTGTACACAAACAAGTTCAGTTTAAGTCTCTAACATGATGAGATATTGCAGTAACCTTGACAGAGGACGCATCATGGTGGTGACCTGAACAAACTCTGCAGGGTCGTTACTGCAAATCCTTTGCAACCTTTGACCAAAAGTTCATGAATATTTCATAGACTCTAAAGAATCTAAAGGCCGGGTTAAGTCGAGGCCTTAACAAGCACAGACACTGAATGAATACAAGTTGTAAAATAGGTTTTCACACGGGCAATCCGATTACTCTGGATCATTCTGGACTGAAAGGTTTCATTAACAGGGTTGAATTCTGCACTGGATGAGTGGATGAACATACCAAACATCTGTGGTGTCTGTGGCATCCCGAACAAAGAGTAACGTGAGACTTTTAGTTTATGCCCGGTACCGAAAACGTGCTTTCGATCACGTGGCATGTTACCGCTTAAATGAACCAACTTTTAACTGAACACATTATTACATCATAAATTCATCCCGATACACACACAACCGTGTAAAATACACACATAAAGCACTACACGGCGATAACACACACACACACACACATTTAAAGCCGAAACTAGAGCGGCCCAGATGGGCCACGCGGAGTCGCGTGTAATGAAAGCACCGCTCACCTCCACAAACAGCAGCATGATCCCCGTTAACACCCCCCGACCGACGCGCGGATACTTAATTCAAACTGCGGCTCGAGTTCCAAACAAAACAGCCGCTCAGAATCGTACAGCGTTTAATGAATTAAACACGACAGAATCCAGGCGATCATACACGTGACTCCGCGCCGGTTCACACAGCTGCACGGCTCGGCGGCGGTGGAAGAGGAGGAGGAGAAAACCTCAGCGTGATCTGATTGGGCAAACCTCACGTCCATCATCCGGCTCACTACAGCGCGTACTGAAGGCGCTATAGAATAAGCCCCGCCTTTCATTCATATACGTTCGAACGGAGTCCGCGTCACTGAACAGACGCATTCTGATTGGTCCTACACCTCGTCCGTTAATATAACCGGAACTGCCGAGCACATGGTCGGAGAGGACAAACAGCCCATGAGGGTGGTAAAACTTTCTGGCTACCATTTAAGGCCTCTTCTAAGCACGCCATTGTTTTACCAACCCTCAGAAATAACATTCGAACATGCAATTAAGGAACCAAACACAGTCCATATAAAATACTTATAATGACCTTGAATGCATGGAACAGCTCTGTGGATAACTGTTGCCTCACCTGTACAGGTTTCGATCACCAGGTTTTATTGCATGTTCCATTTATTCCACAGTCCAAAAACATGCTGGAGATACTGAACTATCACAGTTCCCAAGCCCAAAGAAATAGGAAGGGTTCCTGCATGAAGGGCATCCGGCATAAAGGATGTGGCAAGTTGAAAATGCAGACCACGAGCCGCTCTGGCGGATACACTCACTAGCTTTGCATAATGTTACGATCCATCAGAATTGTCTGACCTTCAAGCACGTTGACACGGTACTGATCACCATTTGAAATCACACACTGCTTTATTTTACTGCATGCAAACATGGGTTTCTAATCAGAAATCACTTATACAAGTACGGTTCCATCATAGGTGTAATAACTTTGTAATAACAAGATAATCCTCATCCAAAAAATGCTCGCAAAGACATTTTTAAACCCTTTTCCCCCATACACTTACGAGACCATTACCATCACTTGATAGTTATGAGAACTGTGTATTCTTTTTTTTTTTACCTTTTATTACATCCCAACGTTTATGAATGCCACTGGGATCTAATCAAATCTGGTTTATTTACAATATACATATGGTTCATAATTAGACGAGTATATATATTATATATACAGTCGGTCAGTTACATTGAGATTTACAACAATGAACCAATTGGAATCTTGTTATTATTGCAAAGAGATAATTTAAGTATTTAAGTATCATGTGTTTGTGAGGTGGGGGCATCCACAGGTTTAATGCCTTAATGCTTTAATTACTGGCTGAAATAAACCTCTTAATAAATGTACAAATGAAGAGCATGCATGCTGGGAAAGTCAAAGTAAGTAAGTTCACAATGATATAGAATCCAGCTCAGGTCATGAATAATTTTGTCCTGAGATTGATGGGTTTCATACCCACTTGGGTAAAACACTTTATTGCTGTTTTGAGTTTTCCTGCTGTAACACACCTGACTCAGCTCCTTAAGATACTGACATCCAGCTGACGAGTTCAATCAAGTGTTCAGAGTAATTAAAACAAAAATAGCCACAGTGCATGAGATTCTATTTTTTATATACCTTTATCTTTGGACATATTTAGATGTAATTATTCAAATCATTCGTCTTAACCTTAATACATAACATTAAAAAAACTATTTGACGTGAAGGTCTTAAAACAATCTGGAGCCTACTTAGGATTTGTAGGTGTTGGCAGTCTGAGCCATATGTTAATCCTTAACAACAAAGCCTGCTGTTTAGCTAACAAGTTACACCTAGAGATGAAATCAGAAAAAAACAAAAGTCCTAAATCGTCAGGTTTTCACTGTTACACATTTACTCCACCAGAAAGATATTAAGTAAACAATTACTTAGTGTAATTTGTGTCAAGTAGCCAAGATGATCTCAAGTTGATTTAGTAGCTGGGCTTGCTAACAGATAAACTTTGTTGGAACACTATTTGTTTAACATCAGGCTAAAATAAACACTGACGATAAAAAAGAAAATACGCTTCATGCGACATGTTGTTCGTGTTGCCCTGATGGATTTTGAGATTAATTATTAACCAGGGGTGCAAATAATTGTGACAAATTAACATAATAAACTTTATAGATATGGTCAGTTCCACCTCTGCAACATTAAGAAATGTATCAATGAAGAAACAAATGTGTTGGTTATTCAACCAGGTTAAGTATATTATGAAAATGTGCCTGACCAGGGTTGCCAAGGGTTCAGTGCCAGTAAGACACACTGAATTGAAGAAACCAAAACAAATCAACACACAGACAGGCGGTTTTCCCAAAGGAAACCAGTCATACAGGCCGAAATCTTATACACAAGGAATACGAATAGAACCCAAGTCACAACCAGTTCTGTAAATGTTACTAAAGTTTGAATAATTTCTATAATAATTACAAGACTGTTGAACAGAACCAGATTAAGTGACTTTTATGGCCAATTACACTATTGATGGGTCTTATTTTTCAGTCCAGTCAGTTTCTCAGAATCAAAATGACCGTCAGATCTTATTCTGCTTCTGGCTTCTGTTTAGAAAACCGCAATGTATCATCTGATTTTACAACTTACACGAACACACATTAGCAAACAGACTTTATCACTGTAATAACACCTGTTCCAAGATATTTTACACATGACTGTAGGTCAGGGCTTTTTAAACGTGTAAAGTTGTGTAACTGTTTTGCAGCAGTTCCTCGTAGGACATGTTTTATTATTGTGTAATCTACTTGTCTAAGAACGGGGGGGGGGGGGTGTTTAAAGTATTGGACTATTGAGCTGAGGGTTAAGTGTCAATCCATGACTGTTGAGTTGTTAAAGAAGGCCTGGAAACTGTACAGTCTCAAATGTGAGCTGATTAAAAATGGCAAACTACTAACATAAATGTAGGAAAATGCTTTGTATTAAATACAGACTTGGACGATCATGTGTTCTGTAGTTAAATATAATAATAAATTAGCAAGTTTAATTACATTAATCATTTAATAACGAAGAATCCTTTAATTGCTAGCAAAAATTTCACCCATAACATGGCCAGTTTATTTCGGAAAATCTAT
The DNA here is from genome assembly GCA_028566735.1 of Ammoglanis amapaensis. NCBI lineage: Eukaryota > Metazoa > Chordata > Actinopteri > Siluriformes > Trichomycteridae > Ammoglanis > Ammoglanis amapaensis. The sequence continues at coordinate 9,383 of JAOUQU010422236.1, forward strand.
TTAATATACTATGATGGTTGTAGGTGGATTACACAATCCCACATATCTACTTACAGGGGCAGTCATGGCCTGGTGATTAGAGAAATGGGCTTGTAGTCAGAAGGTTGCTGTTTTAATTAACATAATTAAATGGCCTTAAATTTCACTGCACAGATTGGGTTAAAACGCAAAGGACATTTCCCATGTTTCCCAAGGTGAAAAAGAATATTTGCTATCATGAGGGGTGGTCATTGGTGTGATACTTCACTGTACACAGTGATTCTGGGGAACTGTAAACATGTAATCTTAAAAAAATAAACATTTGTTTGCAGATTGTTCATTTTGTACTTCAACATCAATTGCATCCATTTTAGACATTTATCCATTTAGAAATCTAATTATGCATCCATTTATTTAGAAATAAATGAAATAATTATGCATAATGTTTTTGGAAATGAGAAATGATGTATTGAACTTGGATATTCTGTGAATAACAAAAATTTGAACACAATCTAAACTGTAGCTTTCTACAATGTTTGGTAGAAAATATTAGATTTTGCAGCCAAAAAGTTATCACTGCTTTTCCAGAATTAAGAACTTTTTTGTTGTTTTTTTTTTTACACAAAAATTAACCCAATTTACACATCAACCCAATCTGTGCAGTGAGATGCATTTACACACAAGAGGGCAGTAGTGAGCACACCTGGCTGAAGGTGGGCAGCCTCAGCCACTGCGTCTGGGGAGCAGTTAGCATTTAAGTTGCCTTGCTTAAGGGCACTTTGGCCATGAGTAATTGAACAGACAACTTTCTGATAACTGAGTCTAGTTCTGTAACCACCAGGCCGTGTCTGTACCATGTCTTGCAACTAATAATGCAACTTGTTAAGACGGTTTAAGCATTTCTCTGTCCGAGCCTCAATTCCGAGCTTTCAGGGAAGCAGTTACAAGTGCACAAATCAATTTTGCAACACTATGGCAAGAAGTGTTGCAAAAGTCGAGCGTGGCAGGTTTGAACCTGTAATGTCATGTTTAAACAGTTCACATTATGCTTTACAAGTTCTTATTCTTAGATGAGACTGTACATGTGTGTGTGTGTGTGTGTGTGTGTGTGTGTGTGTGTGTGTGTGAGTGTGTGTGTGTTGCGTGATACAGTGGGTGTGTTATGCTTTATAGGTTCTTATTCTTAGATGCGACTGTACGTGTGTGTGTGTGTGTGTGTGTGTGTGTGTGTGTGTGTGTGTGTGTGTGCTGCATGATAATTGAGTTGCCCTGTCCAGGGTGTATTCCTGCTCTGTGGATGCTACCTGACCCACCACCACTACAACCCTAACCAG
>JAOUQU010422246.1:0-10695 GCA_028566735.1 Ammoglanis amapaensis
CGCGAAGGGAGTAGAATTCTGCCGGGGAGTCGGATTTCGGCACAACACCTCCAAAATGCGATTAATTGCGATAAAAAATTTTAATTAAAAGCTTTGTAATTAATACATCGAATTTAACGCGTTAAAGTCCCGGTCCTAATTTTTATAATATAAATATGTAGCTTTGATTTATTGTGTTCGGCATTATTTGATTTAGACGTGTTTATCGGGAATTCTGGGATTTTTTTGTATACAATAAATGTATTTTAAGTAGGATTAGATTTCATGGTTTACATGCTTAATAGGAATGTAACGATACACTCTACCCACAATGCAATATTCTGGACATATTATGACCATTTCTTTTTATTTCTTATTTTCCTCTTAAAAACACAATCATGTATTATTTTATGATCTTTGTATTATTATTTGTCACTTTCTGCTGTGCTTTCGGGACCCACACTGCTCGTGTCTTGTTCTCACAGAGGGGTGAACGTGGTGCCGTTTCTGGAGTACATCGGTCTTCCTGAACGGCTGGTGAGCATTCTGCGAGACTCTCAGGGTGGATACGCGTTAACCGCCTACGCCATGTACAAGGTACGATCAGGTCCCATAAAACACCTGGAAAGATTTGATCTCTTACATGATACGTGTGTAAAGTTGTTTAGATAAGGTCAAGGTATAGAGTGTGTACAGATAAGTGTGTGAAAAGTGTGTGAAGAGGAGATGTGTGTGTGTAAAGATAATATTGTGTGTGTGTGGGGGGGGGGTAAAGATGAGTGTGAAAAGGAGTTTGAAGATAAGAAGATTAATGTTTAAACAAAAGTGAGTGTGAGTGTGTAAAGAAGTGTAAAAACGAGTATGCAAAGAAGTGTGTGACGATCATTTTGTAATAATGAGTGTGTAAAGAAAAGTGTGTGAAGAAGAGAAGAATGTTTAAACAAAAGTGTATGACGATGAGTGTGTAAAGATAATTGTGTTAAGATTAGTGTGTAAAGAAAAGTGTAAGTAATTCCTGTAAGGTGTGTTTGTGTTGTGACAGCTGGCCACGCCCGCCCGGTACACGGTGACCCTCGGTGGGACGTCTCTGTCGGTGCAGTACCTCCGAAAACACGGCTACCTGTCCACGCCTCCTCCCGTCTCCGAGTACCTGCAGGACAAAATGGAGGAGACCAGGGAGAGACTGACGGAGAAGATGGAGGAGACGAAGGAGCGATTCTCCGAGACCAAGGAGCTCTTTTCTGAGCGCATGGAGGAGACGAAAGAGCGACTGGCCGAGAAGATGGAGGAGACGAAGGACAAACTCGCCGAGAAACTTCAGGACACCAAAGACAAAGTGTCGCTCCGAAAGAAAGTCGACTAACTCCAGTCTCGAGGAAAACAATTAAATCACCTGAAATGTTTTATTCATTATTAGTAACGTTTATGTGTTTAAAAAAAATAACAGGAAAAGGGAAGAAAAAAAACATTCTCGTAGTTTTTAATCCCAAACTGCTGGACTGTCTGTTGTTGTTGTTTGTTTGTTTTTAGGGAATTTAACTAAAAAAATGGTCACGATTAAAATCGTAATTGATCTGGAGCTCATGATTTAATCTTCATATAATGAAAAGATGTTTGACTCCAGTTCTTGCACATCACTGACAGTGTTTAAACTTAATCCAATCCATGCACACTTACACACACTAGGGGGCAGCAGCGAGCATACGTGCCCGGTGCTGTGAGCGGCTCTGTTCTACCCACGGCACCCCTGGAGCAGTTTAGCAGTTCGATGCCATTCTCAAAGGATGGGAAGCTTCAGAAAACTTTCTGATCACAAGCCTGGGTTCAGGGATATATCCCTATTTACCCAGGCTTGCTACCGGAAGCATGGGTGCTGATTCAGGTCTCGGTGTCTCCCGTTCACCCGACTGCATGTTTTCAGATTGGGAGGAGGCCCGCACGTACAGACTAATAATAATTAATTTGGGGTTTGATTATTATTGCCACACTGGACGTTAAACATTTGATCCATAGCTGTGTTTGGTGTGATGAATGTTACTAAAAGTGTCGAATGTGATGTTAAAAACAATCTAAATAAACAAATATTGTACTATTTATATATAATGAGACTATTTCTTAAGAAAAGAAGTCTGAGAGTGTAGCTGGAATTCTTTACAAAACTTTTTGAACTCTGTGGGAATTTCTGCACCTTAATTACATTTTATTATTAACATTTTATTTTAGTAAAATAAACAGTAAAACTGTTCCGACTACAAAAACCAGAAAAAAACCAGTTATCTGCTGTAACATGTTAAACTATTGGCTAAAGTCAATAGTCAAAAACACAAAGTTTATAATAATTTTTTTGTAGTTTGACTTGAATAAACTGAATAAACCCATGCAGACAGAAATGCAGCTGTACTTTGTCGCCCTCTTGTGGTGACTTAGTGTTAAAGCATTTCAGCCACACAGAAAGATGCTCGCGAAGTGTTGGTGACGTTCCTGTAAAAAAAATATTAGTTAAAATTACTAGTTATTTCTCCCAAAAGGTTAACTAAGTTAGTAACTGGGTTACTGTATTAAAAATTTACTATTTACCAGGGGAAAGTAAAACCGCCATTAAATGTAACACTTATGTTCAGTTCTTATGTCTCTTTACAACAGACGTGGATGTTAAATGTGTTTAATGACTGAAATAGAGACTAAACAAAAGAATAAATCATCAATGTGAAATAAGAGGGATGTCAGGAAGGCCATCCAGCTTTTTATTATTATTGATCGTAAAGTTTTTACGCTGGATGCCCTTCCTGACACAATCCTGTTGTTCATCCAAGCTTGGGACCAGAACTACAATAAACTGTTCATGACTCTTCGTGTGCGTTGCTTAGTGATTATTGTGCATTATTGAAAAACGATGGACTGAAACATCACTACTAGCTAGACTGCTGCTGTTGGGCCCTTGAGCGACGCTGTTAACCCTCATTGTTCAGACTGTCGTTACTGTAACTATCATAAAGTCACAAACACACTTATGGATAATATTTGTATTTTTTGACCTGCCCTACCTGCATGCTTTTGGACTGTCGGAGAAGACACGTGGAGAGAACATGCAAAGGCCCAGGTCTAACCGGGAATCGAACCCGGGACTTCTTGCATTACCAGTAAGGATGTAACGATGCGCCACGAGTGAGTAAAGAATCGATTCACTTGAGATACGATTCAGTAAAGCAACGTTCTTTTTAAACAGCAGAGGGCGCTGCAGCTATTGGATATTTAGGCTCAGGATGTAAACAGAACAGTAAACGCAGCACATTTGTACTGTATTTGTGAACATTATAAAGAGACAATGAAGGAAACATTACACATGATATAACTGGGGTAGGATTTATTACAAACAAAACAAACAAAAATAACTGGATTCTATTTCAAGCAAGATTCTTGTTCAGAGTAACTGACATTCATACTGTTAATATTGTTATGACATAAGAAAAATAAGTACGTCGTCGTTCTGTCTTTCATATTTAAGCATCGCCTGCAAAAATTCCATTAACGAAAAACAAACAAAACAAAAAGTAAAACATTTCGTCTGGAGGCTTTTTTTTTCTTTTTCTTTCTCTTTTTTTATAAACCCTGAATCGGCGTGTTAAAATTTATACCATCTATACATTATATTACATTATTAACAATATCTTCTGTGGTTTCTACCCATTGGGTAGGATATGTGTGTGTGTGTGTGTGTGTGTGTGTGAGTGTGTGTGTGTGTGTGTGTGTGTGTGTGCATAACATGTTCGAGTTATTTACAGCACCAGACAAAACCAAACAAAAGAAGACAGACGGACGGACGGGAAAGAAAAAGCACCGTTTGAAAGTGAGGCCTGCTGAAGGAGGGAGCTCGGAGAGTGCAAGTGGGTTCATACGTCTGCTCGAAACATCAACGTGAGGCACAGAGTTCGCTCGCTACACACACACACACGCACATTTTTTACATTTTATACGTCAGAACGTGTCTAATTTAATCGGTTAAGATTTCGTATGGAGTCGCATCGCGGGCGAAACGCATCATTACATCACTAGTTGAGACTCTCGGTGCTGGTGTGCTAGATAAAGCAAACAAAGACACGAGTGTTTGGGATCCGATGGGTGGATGAGCAGCAACGGTGGCGCCGGCGACAGCAGCAGAACTGAAGCGAAAGCTCGGTGACTTTTTGGGGGAGAAAATGACATCATAATGATTTCGATCTAAAACCGTGTAACTTAGTAACCAAAAGATTTGAACCTGCTAACTTCGGCGCGTCCCGTCATGCGTCTCCTCTCGTTAGTGATGCTAAAACTTTGCCCTGATTCAGGTGCGTGCGGTCGACCCGCGAGCGCACGCGCTACCCAGCCGAGTTCATACGCCGATCGGCCACAACCGGATCACATGATTCTGCATAATCCATAAAACCCTGTACATGAAATCAGCCAATCGTACGTCACCTCTCGCCGTCCGGACGCCGCGCGTCGATGGAACGAATTCGCAGCGTCGGCGCTGGTGTGCTAGTTGAAGATGGTGATGCTAGAGATGAATTACACATGAATGCTCACATCACTCCATCACTTCCTTCAGTTGTGCTTCAGGAACCAACCCAAAACAGCCACATCTCCTCACACAGCTCACACTCACACTCACACACACACACACACACACACGAGCATCTGTCTGCCTATACCAGGAAATTTCTGGAAAGTTAAGGCTTACGGTCGAGATACAGAACGGACAGATTCATTCATTAAGCTCGTCCCGGGGGTCACGTGATTCGGAACAACACACGTACAACACGCAAACACACGCACACAACACGCGTGACTGTTAAAAGACGTAACTGAAAGTGTCTGGAAACGTCATTCGGTTGTTGTTCTTCACGTTAAAGGGATCCGTGCTGCTCCTGAAGGGAACGCGTTTAACACCCTACACACCCGTTTCCAGGTCGATACCCCGCCAGCTTAAATCGCTGAAATACTGAACGATACTGCTCACGCATGATGACCGATCAGCTCTCTGCTCCCACCTAGTGGTGATGTGTCACACCGCCGATAAACGTGTCTGATGAGCGTCGTTCTGCGTTTTTAACATTTTGACTGCTTTGCTGCTACATAATCGTGCGTATCAAACCCGGGGAAGTGCTGCACTGTAAATAGGGATGTAACGATTGGTGGAGGCTGGGGTCATGTGACCCTGTACTCCATCTCTCTCTCTCTCTCTCTCTCTCTCTCGGTCGAATAGCCCTTACGAAGTCTGGAGGTGAGAACAATGTGAGAAAGGAATCACAGACGATTACAAATCACAACAAGAACCACAACTGGTTCTTTAACCCATAATGACCCGTTCTGACCCCCCGTACCCATAATCACGATATTTGACGACCCCACTGTAACCATAGTGATGATGCTTGACCCCCACTGTACCCATAGTGATGATGCTTGACTCCCACTGTAACCATAGTGATGAGTTTTGACGACGAGGCTCGATCACACTCAAGCCAAGAACTCCTGGACATGTAACCAGGTCACTGGAAGCCCCTCGAGTTAAAGTTCAGAACCGGAGCATCAACAAAGTGACGCCTAAACGCGACCGGCTCGTCACCGTGGCGACAGCAGGAGCCGTTTTTGACACGTGCGTATTTCCGTGAGCTTACAGGAAGATTTTCCGCTTGGTGAGGACGTGGGACGCCGTGCAGGATTTGTTGTGAAACAGGACGACCCGCGTGAAAGCTGTAACCAGACCCCAACACCCCCCCCCCCCCCCCCCCCTGGACACAAGGTGACGCACGAACAACACAAAAAACAAGACGCGTCTCGCTTTGATCTTCCTCCCGACCGTTGAGGATTAGTGCAACTCTTGTGTGTTTGGATTTGGGTCCCTCGCGCCCGGACCCTCGCGTGGGGCCCCGGGGCCGAATCCTTGGCACTACGATTACATTTTTAAAAGGGGGGAGGGGTGTGAAAGACTTCAAGTCTTGTCTTGTCGTAAACACGTGAACGTGCGGGTGCTTTAAAGCGGGCGAGCAAAAACAAGAGAGACACACAAACACACAGAAAGTAAACAACAATAACACAACAAATAAACGATTTAAAAGAAGCTTGTGTGCTAATATCTCCCGTTTGAAGATGATACACGAGTACAAAACAGCGCTACAGAGCCCGATAGTCTTGGTTAAGAGAGTGGACGAGTAACAGGTTCGCTCTGATTGGTTCCTTTAGGTCATGTGCACGAGGGTGACCGTGCCCGGGTGGTCACACCATCTGACCTCTCTGAATGTCCTTGGCTTTGTTCAGGACGATTGTGCTTTCCGGGCGCGACCGATTATTGCTATGCTGGTGCAGGAAAAACGTGGCGCCCGGGTAGTGTCCCATGACCTCGCTGTACGCCGGGGGCGGGCCCTCGGTGCGTCCCCGGGCGGCCCAGTGGGCGGAGCCCACCCCCGTGTTGGTGCTGGGCGGGCACGGGCCCTGGCTGTCCATCAGGTCGCTGTCGAAGACGGTGCGGTTGGGCGGCGCCCGGACCGACTCCCGGTTCAGCTCCAGCTGTTGCTCGGGGTTACGGAGCTGCAGCGGGCACGGCCCCTGGTACGGCGGGGGCTCCTCGCCGTCCGACAGCGCGATGGTGGGCGGCAGGTCGATGTGCTGCTGCAGGAGAGGGTACGTGGGCTGGAAACGGCTGAAACGGTCCCGCTGCAGGAAGGAGGGCGTACTGAAGCGCTCGCGGGGGGCAGGAGGAGCGTACACCACCTATAGGACATGAGAGGAAATGTCTTTTATATACTTATTTATTTATTAACATAGTTGTGATAATTTCAGATATACGATTTGTTTTATATGTTAACTATTTACTTTTTGTATTTGCCAAATAACTGTATAATTTATTTCAATATTTATACTTATTTACATGTAAATGATGTTTACATTTTATTTAGTTGTTTATTTATATTTATTACATTTACATTTGTTGTTTTAATATATTTTTATATATTTTATTTCCATTTATTAAAGAATTAGTTGTACTCGTGTTATTTTATTTAATTGATTTATTCATTATATATATTTATAAAGAGTGAGACAGACAGACAAAGAGAGAGACAAACACAGAGAGCAAGAGACAGACTGATAAAAGAGAGACAGAGAGAGAGACAGAGACAGACACAGAGATAAACACAGACAGACAGACAGACAGACAGACTAACACAGAGAAAGAGAGAGAGAGACACAGACAGACTGGTCGATCGGACCAGGTCGGACTGTCGTCTAGACACCAGTATAGACGAGAGGGAGTGAATAATGACACGCAGGGACTCGTGTTATACACACAATGATATGTGTATAGCGTCCGTTCAAACACACACATGCGCACGAGCACACACGCGCGCGCACACATATTCACGCGCGCACACACACACACACACACACACACACAAGTCTCACCTCAGAAGCACCTTGTCTGGACCCGCTGTCTGAAGGCCAGAAATATCCCTCCTGTTAACAGAAGCAGATCGTCGTGTTGACTTTACAATTCATTACAACACACACACACATTATATAACGAAAACACGACCAGCGCCCTCTGCTGTTTAAAGTGAACATGGATTCATCTTTAACGATTCACTGAATCGAATCGTAAAGCCAGTGAATCGATTCCTTGTGAATCGTTAAATGAAACATGAACTCGGTTCCTTAAACCGAATCAGAATCAGCAGCACTGGCACGGACGCTCCTGCAGGGGGCGCCGTCTTGTTCATCACAAGACATAGCAAGAAGAGCCGTGTTCAGGTCTCCTGGGGTCTCGCGCTCGTACCCCAGTCCAAAATACGAAGTGGATGATGGGACTGTCCGGTGGAAAAACACGAGCATGAATGAATCCTTTTGAGCCAAAACGTCTTCGTTTATTCACTCAACACGACTTCAGTTGTTCAGCACTTCACAAGGAAACCCGGGTGCTTTATGTGCAGAGTTTGCATGTTCTCCCCGTGTCCATGTGGGTTTACTCTGGGAGTGCCGGTTTCCTCCGACAGTCCACGGACATGTAAGTGAAGGTGTAAAAATGATCCATGACTGTGTGACTGTTTATTGATGTCATGATTCTTTTTTTAAACGAACAAACAAACAAACAAACAAACATTAACACAGTCTGAACGAAGGGCCCGGAGATGACGTGCACCTCGTGTTCGGTGCATCTGCGCCATCAACAAATCCAAATCCAGACAAAGAACACAAACCAGACAAAGAACCAGATCAGTAATCCAGCCGAAGCCAGAACGCTTGTTATGCGTTCATGCTAATACGGCGCATTAACATGTGTGTGGTAAATCGAAGCAGCAGACTAACACTGCCCCCAAACCCCCCTAAACACACCCCGCACGAGCTCATTAATAAGAATGATGCCGCCCGGACGTTTTCTTCTCCTCACCCGCTTTCTCGTGTCTGGTTCTGTGCCGCCGTCTAGACAGCGCCGGGATAAATTCGATCATGTGGATGGCGGCCGGGAAGCGAAGCGGCGCTGAGATTTATCAGAAACGCGGCGGCTGTTGCTGCTCTAATCGAATCTTATAGCTTTAGGATGGGGTGTTTGGGGGGGGGGGACAGATTTGTCAGGCTGGCACTGCCAGGTCTGCGGGCGGGGTTTACTGCGCCGATGACTCCTGACCGTGCACCGCGGCCGGCGGTTATAATAACCCAGTTTAATCGGGGGGGTTTATCTTCCGTTTAATGACGATGCCGCTGCATCTACGGCGTGTAAACACCATGACTGGTAGCATTCGTTCTGCCACACACACACAAACACGCGCGCGCGCGCACACACACACACAGACGAAGAACATCATGACCACTGTTCTCATAATCATAATAAGAACAAATCTTTTGTACTCGACCACTCACAGTGTTTCCCATCATCTTACTGTTGTTGTTGTTGTTTACTGTTTGTTTATTCATTTACTGACGTTATGTTTTACACTCCTATGTAACCTGTAACCATGACATGAGACGGTCGTTCATTTGTTAAACGAGTCACATCAAACCCCCCCCACTGTTGTGTAAGTATAAGTGCTGGATTCGGGACGCACCATAAAACCTGGGAAACCGGTGAAAAAAATGGCACACAAACAAACAAACAGCACCGGAAGAAGGGCAACGTATTCGATCTCGATCTCGAGAAACACGTTCGCCTTCAAACGTCGCAAAGAACGCCGCCGGATGTAAATGTAAACAAATTATTATAACATGTGGCAGTTCCGTCTCACACACACACACACACACACACACACACACACACGCACACACACAGACAAACACACGCAGGGCATCTTACCGGCTGCAGAGAATGCTCGGGTCTCCTGGCCTGACCCAGCCTGCTCATCAGGGACCACGACGAGAGCTTATAGTGGTTCAGTAGACAGATGATCACCACCACCATCACCATCATCACCACAATTATAATTATTATCTGCACAAACTCCAACTCAGCTGCAGGAGAAACAAAACAAACTCATTTACACGTGGATACAAAAAAATACACAGCACAGAGAAACTTGTGACGACAGAAAAAGTGCTGCAGAACTTATTCTGACCACGGGGTGGCAGCAGAGAGCCGCTGCGCTGTTACCGATGCACTTCATAACAAAACATAACAAAACAAAACATAACAAAACATAACATAACAAAACAAAACATTACATAACAATTACATTTAGCCGACGCTTTTATCCAAAGCGACTTACAATGAGCAGACAGGATTAAGAGTTTTGCTCAAGGATCCAGCAGTGTAGTGGAGTGTAGCAGAACCTAGATTTGAACCTTCAACCTTTGGGTTCCCAGCCCAACGCTCAACCAATAATATTTATATATTTTTAATATATATTTAAAATAATTATATCATCAATATTATTATATTGTTAATATAATATATTATTAATTATATTAATATTATTATAATAATATTATTAATTATAATTAAAAATAATAAGAATAAAATGTTAAATAAGGCTATAATAATAAAATGATACCCTAATTAGATATAAGGCTGCTTTATTGACTATTCTGCAATACGTACAGGACATACAGACGATAAACATTCTGCAATCACAGATAAACATTAAATTAAAGTAATAAAGTTTTAAAGTAATTAAAGATTTATACACACACACAAAAAAAAAACTAAAACACTGAGTAGTAAAATATGAATAACATACGTCCTAGCTATACTAATAGACATGTGTGTGTGTGTGTGTCCTGTCCGGAGTTTTATTGTGTGTGTGTGTGTGCGTGCGCGCGTGCGTGGGTGGGTGTTTGCGTGGGTGTGTGTGTCCTGTACGGGTTGTTACTGTGTGCGTGTGTGCATGCGTGCGTGCATGCGTGCGTGTGTGCGTGCGTGTGTGTCCTGTCCGGGTTGTTACTGTTTGCGTGTGTCCATGCGTGCGTGCGTGAGTGTGTCCTGTCCGGGTTGTTACTGTTTGCGTGTGTCCATGCGTGCGTGTGTGAGTGTGTGTCCTGTCCGGGTTGTTACTGTGTGCGTGTGTGCATGCGTGCGTACGTGCGTGTGTGAGTGAGTGTGTGTGCATGCGTGCGTGCGTGAGTGTGTGTCCTGTCCGGGTTGTTACTGAGTGCATGTGTGCATACGCGCGTGCGTGCGTGCGTGCGTGCGTGTGTGAGTGAGTGTGTGTCCTGTCCGGGTTGTTACTGTGTGCGTGTGTGCATGCGTGCGTGCGT
>JAOUQU010422256.1:0-10694 GCA_028566735.1 Ammoglanis amapaensis
CTTCCAGACAAAAAGTTGGGATATGCGAAAACCTGCAATTTCCCCTCGGGGATTAATAAAGTATATAAAATATAAAAAAAAAAAAAAAAAAAAAAAAAAATCAAGCACAATATTCTACTGATAAGCGTGTGGGACTGCAGACACTCCGCCGGCTGTGGTAGTCTGATCCAAAAATGATCCAAGATTGCTTACATCTGATCTGAAGACAACAGATACACCGCCGGTGTTCAGGTATCACTGTGGGACTAAGCAAGCAAGCAAGCAAGTAAAATCAGAACAACGAGACCAGTATTTAAAAAGATCGCGCCAGGTCCTGCACATTAAGGTTTATACGTCTGCGATTAACAATAACTGCACATAAAAGCTGTATTCGGACCGTGAAAGGACACGGACGCTTCAGGGGGAAACATATATAGACTTTTCGTGCTTTAAAATAGTCCAAATAGGTTTCCAAACACTTATAAAGCAGCTGGGCACATGTACAAACGTCTGGGTTTAGAACACTGTCGATAGACATTTTCAATTCTAAATCCGGTATGAAATATCATCAAGGAGATAAAACATGAAACTTCGAATCAGTGAAATGAATGTTACTATTTAAAATGTGTATCATTTTCATGGCGTTGTAACTAAAACAATTATTTTATATCACAGTTATCGGGCACTTTTTCACTTTCAGATTATAGGTTATACAATTTATGGCCGTACTTCTATATGAGCAATCCGAGTCGGGGAGGACAGTGGACTTTATAGTGTTGTCTGGCCATTTAATCAAGTCCTTCACAGGTCATATAGTTTTATTACTCTAGTTTTTATATAAAGGAATGGCCCTGACAGAATTCCAGCCTTTTGTGGCTTCAAATTGGTGCCGAGAATTTTCAGACAACGACTATCAAAATTTGGTTCTTTTACTGACACATTCAGTGTAATTTAATGTGCTGCACTTGCAGAGATCCCTTTAAACACAGGTCTGACTTGCTTAGTTCTTGGTTTGAACTCCTGTATCTTCTGTTTCCAGATCACATATAGGATATCTCGGATGGTTTTCAAATGACCAGATCGCTCGCAATGGATCTGACCTTCCTAATTAACACTTGTACCCACGTTGTACAAGATCGTTGGTTGGCTAATAAATAAGGTTGAGCCCTCCAGTTGTCACGGTGTAATTAGCACCCTGATCCAGACAGATTATGTGTATTATTAAACTCATGATTAAGCGTCATCGGGTTGCTCATATGTTTCAGTTCTAATGAGAAGAAAGTGGGAAGTACGATATAAAGCTCTTGATGGATTGCCGTGCAAGGTGTGCGCTCAGTGATGTATGATGGAATGAAATCAAATAAAAATTAAAGAGAAGAAATAAGTGTAACAGCTGGGCTGGCATTCAGTGTTTCTAATACACAAAACACCGATCCAGTTTTTAATATTGATTTAAAATGGCAAAAAAAATTAAATTGAGCATTTCACACAATGGATTCCGATTCTTATCCTGTAGTCTTAATTATTCCCTGTTTCAGACTGTTTTCATAACGTTGGACATTCGATGCGTGGAAAACTCGTGTTCAACGATTTGGCCAGAGCCCACATGGCATTAAGAAGTGATGATGGCATGCATTCGGGGGTGGGGGGTAAGGGGGGCATGTTTTATTAATTTGGAGATGAGCTCAGCAATGGATGGCATTGGCAGCTCACAGGTTCAATTAGTATAATATGGGGAGTGGAGGAGATTATGGGCGGCCATTTAAGTAGGGGGCAATATCTCTTCCTGACAGTTATGGTCCAAATGAAACAAATTGCGCCTTGGCTGCCATTGGTTTGGAGTGCTAATATGAGCCCGAGCATATGAGGTCTCTATCAAGCCCAGATGCCAACGTGGCAGACGGAATCCAGATCAACATTAGCTTTTGTTTGTGATTTGTTATAGAGAAGAGATGTTACACTATTCAGAGACCAGCCTAACACACACACACACACACACACACACACACACACACACACACAATATGCTCTTGGTTACAACTATGTTCCATCGGACGAGAGCTGAACAAATGATTTTAAATGTAATTTATTGTTACAGAAACAAACCTGTCCAGTTCATCCCCACAATGCACTTGTTTCATGTGATTTGTGACTGCTGCTCCTAATTTATAAAATGTGACACGCCACCCGTATAGTGTCTAATAAATCAGCGCGTTCATCAAACAATCACAAAACCAAACACATCAGTCAAGATAATTACTGGCAGATAATTACTGTTATTAAGGGTGGTTCTAATTAACTTAAGTTTTGGAGGGGTGAGTGATTTCAGCACACACGTGCCCACCATACAACTGAAACGTTTCCTAATGATCTATTGGACTGCTATCCTTAGGGGTCACCACGGTGGATTGCGTTGGATGTTATAGCTTTCCTGACACGAACCTTCCTATTTATCCGAGCTAAGATCATTCAGCATCTTCTGATATTTAGACTGTGGGTAACTGGACCCTTTTTTTGCTGTGAGGTGCAGCTATAAAGGCTAAGAAGCATTGAAAATCGATCTCATCATAGATCCTTGTGTTTAATTTTCTAGGAACACATTAGAAGTTGGAATTTATTTGCAATTTGACCAAAATATGGCTTAGAACAGCTGCTTTTGATTCAAGAGGAGTTGTTATCCTTTCGATGATGGACAACTAGAGGCCAAATTTAGGCACTAGAGATAAAGTTCCTGACATTTTTTTAAGGGCATAACATTTTCATGAACCCCCACAGCAACATCAACCCAACTGCTCTTCTATTCCAGTACAAACGTCCACAAAATGCAGCATAAAGATTTCTTAAAATGATTTAAACAATGAATAAATAAAATAATAATAATAATAAAACAGGGCGGTTAGCTCTGTGACTGTCGTTGTACAGCAAGAAGTGGCTTTCGCTGTGCTGTTGGCATGTTCTCCAAGTCTGTGTGGGGAGAAATTGTCCTGTGTGTGTGTGTTCAGGTGATTCGTGTATTCGCCAGTGTGTGTCCTACTGTCCCCGCACTCTAAAAAGGATGTAAATAGGATAAGGGCATCCAACTACATAACGGATGGATGGATATTTAGTTAAACTGACGTGTCAAAGAGAAATTCTCCTGTTTTTTTGAAGCTGTTATCGTAAAATTTTACGTAAAACGAGGATTATAAATCGATCTGTTTATGTTTCTGTATAAACAGCTTGTGAAAAAAAGTCTCCTGTGACCTCATCTGGATAACAGATGACTGCACATGGACTGCTGACCCATCGGATAACAACCACTTGGCCTACAAAAACCTTTAACATTTACGATTGGGGGCTTGTCAAGGGTCCTGAGTGAGCTTACTTATACTACTATGTGCACATACTAAAAGAATATTTCAGAATGTGTCAGTATTGTGGTTGTACTTGTATTATTTTTACATTTTGGTTTTATCTAATGTGTGACATTGAACGCTTTAGCCCGTTTTGCTCCCCGTGCCAGCACTGGGCAGTCTTCTTTTATTGAAGAGCTTCTTAGGCAATATAAGACGCTAATGACAGAAGAGGTCAGTCATTACGATCAGCACTAAGAGGACTAAAAGAGCTTGTCTGTTTTCCAGTGGTGCAACTGAACAGATGTTGGTATTTGCACTAGATGGTGACCGCCACATGGTCCATTTCTGCTTCACACCAGGTTCATGCCAGCCAAACAGCTGCCCGAGCAGCTCAGTCTGGCACAGTGAAGAAACAAGCACCGAGCGCCGGGATCCTCCCCGTGGCTGGCTCATCTTAAAAACAGGTTCCTGTTTATTACAAGTTCCAGGCCTTTCCGATTACACCGACACCAGCGGAAAGATTCGTCTAGAGATAAAGGAGCGCCAATGAAGTCATTGAAGTGCTGGCTATAAGCAGACATTGTTTCTGAAACACTGAAACAAAAACCACATGTCTGAGCACGAAAGTAACACTTATATTTAGTTTCTGTCAAAATCAATAAAATGTAAAACATTATAATAAACGATTTATAGAAAATTATCTGCTGCTATCAGGAGTGGCTCTGTTGTCACACTGTCCACCAGCTGCTTCGATATCATACTACGGTCCAAAAACATTTAAAATGTAATGCTGAAGCGTCCTTATACGTACCAAGTCGCTACGCTGTAGTGCCGGTCTCGAGTCCAGATAAATAGGAGCATCGCAACAGGAATCTGGTGTAAAATTGATATTAATGTAATGTGGTGTAGCAGAGCGACCCCGTACACGAAATAAAAAATACACTTTTTACACTTTAAAACTAATTCTTAGCAAGTTTAGTTCTCTTATATCAAAGTAAGTATTTTGTCTTACAAAACAGTAAGTTTAAGCATATTTGCTTATTTAAAGAAGTCAAATTTGCTCACTCCATTGGCATTTTTATTTGCCAATAATTTAATTTAAGGATTTAAATATCATTGTCAAAATTGTTTCTTGTTTTTATACACGGCATTGTTTTTGCACTGCATGCTTTCCAGTAACGCATTTACCAGCGTCTACCATTATGGGGGAATATAAACAAACAAGTTGCTAAGCTAACTTTGAGGCACTTATTTACACAATCAAGACTCGTAAATATTTACTTTCTTTTTCTTTTCTTTTCGGGAATTTAGGAGACGCCTTTATCCAAAGTGACTCACGCTTCAGTTACAGTTTACAGTCTGAGAAATTGAGGGTTACTGACCTTCCTCAAGGTCTCAAAGCAGCTTGAACCAGCAACCTTCTGATTACTAGTCTAGTAGCTTAAACACTAGGCTGCAGCAGCTTTTTATTCGTTTATAGACTCTGTTATAGCTGTTTAATACTCAAAGACTCGGGTGCTTGTGTGTAACATGTATCAAAAACATGTATCACATTTTAAGGAGACCTGCCCCCCCACCACCAAAAAAAGACTCTATTAACAATAATTCGTTGTGTTAAAGCCTTTCTGGTCACTTTAGTTCATGTGCGCATGCGCATGTTTGATAACAACGGTACCTCTGCTGCCACCTGCCGGTCAAGACGATAAAACAGAAACGCTTAGTAAATACTGGAAACAATATACAAAAACATGATAATTAATGTACTAAATTACTAACACAAAAACATAAAAAATACAGTCAGGAAAATATGAATAAACCGAGTGGATTCCACAGATGTTTAAGCTACTAGACTAGTAATCACAAGACCTTGAGGAAGGTCAGTAACCCTCAATTTCCCAGACTGTAAACTGTAACTGTACTGTGAGTCACTTTGGATAAGGGCGTCTCCTAAATTTCAAGTAATGGAGGTAAAGGGACAGTGTCGCTTAGTGGGGAGAGCCCGAGGTTTTCAACCCTGAAGATTTGGGGTTCAAATTCAGGCTCTGCTACACAACAATTGTTGCGTCCTTGAGTAAGACCCTTAACACTTACTGCTCCAGGGGTGCCGTATGATGGCCGGTTCTGCACTCTGACCCCAACTCCCATACGAGTTATGATATGCGAAGAAAGAACTTTGCTGTACTGTACGTCTGTATATGCGTTATTACAAATAAAAACGTTCTATTTAATTCTAGTTTAGTCTAAATCTTAATGATTTCCTGATGAGAACTGATATCTTGACGTTAACGGTGGGAAGTGGGCTGCTTTATCGTCTCACAGCAAAAGTCATGTCAGTATGGGTCTTTTCTGTG
The DNA here is from genome assembly GCA_028566735.1 of Ammoglanis amapaensis. NCBI lineage: Eukaryota > Metazoa > Chordata > Actinopteri > Siluriformes > Trichomycteridae > Ammoglanis > Ammoglanis amapaensis. The sequence continues at coordinate 5,666 of JAOUQU010422256.1, forward strand.
TGGTTAGTATGTTCTCCCAAGGTTCACTATCTGTGACCTTGGGCCGATATGCATCATCTGTAACGTGTAGAACTCGTGTGTAACGTGAAAATCATAACACACATGAATAAAAAAAATACATATTGTATTAAAATCAGACTTATGAATCCATGAACACATTTATGGCAGGACTAGACTTCATCTTTAAGACAAGGTCTGGTTTATTACAGGAAGCCATAATGAGGACGCACCATGAAGAGTATCTGAGGTGTATTAATATGTGTAATCCGTTATGCCTGTGCAACATGACAAGACGAGGACATGGAGTGTTCTAATTAATGTGACCTTTTCTGAGTCCTCCTTAAAGAACAGGTCATCATGCAGTAGCCCTCAGGCAAGCATATAGAGGTTATAAATCATCATAGTCACTAAGATTTAAAAAAAGGTATATGGTGGCCTTTGTAGATAAAGCGAATGAATTGAATATAATGAAATAAAAACACCACTTTTAAGTGTACGTGGGTCCAAACAAACTATAAATGCAAACAAAAATCCAAAATGGCATAAATGAACATAAAATGACTTTGTGTAGTCGTAAAAAAACTGTCGAGAATATGCAGGGAAAACGAACTACGTGTTTTTCTTCTTGGAAGTGTGAATTTTAGATTCCTCCAACAGCCGAAAAACATGCAGGTAAGGCATATTAAAGATATCAAATTGTCAACGAGTGTATTGTGACTTGTGTTACAATGAAACATGTGTGATTAAAGGTCATTTCCCATCTACAGTGGGACCTACAGTGTAAAACATGACCTTAAAATTAACATATTTGGACTTTTTGCGAAAAGTTTCGGCTGGAAAACTCCGAACCTGGCAACCATAGAACATTAATTTTAAATGCATAATTAGTAACAGTGTGGTAACAGGCTGAAAGAAAATACACCGAACCACTTAAGAACATCTACCTTTATTTTTTTAAATGTATATAATATGAATTTACAATGTTTTGTAATTATAAATGAAATGATCTAGTAAAAAAAAAAAATCACAGACCTTTCAGGCATAATTAAAACCCCAAAATGATTTTCTGAGACTAACTAATAGATGGAAGCGGCAGAGTGAGCAAATTAGAACATGAAGGAGCATGTCCAGGTGCTTTCCCCTCTTATTAACTTACATCCAAGTTGCAGCACTGCAGTTCAATAAATAATAGAATGATGCTGATCGTTGCTGTATTTAAATGTCTACTTAAGTGCACAAGTGAATCTGTACTGACCGACACACACTAACACCCGACCTAATAATGATGCATATCAATTGAAAGTTTAAGCTTCAGGTGCAGTTCGACACAAGTTGTTCGGATCTCATTAAAGTGTAAACTGCTCCGTTCAGAAGAAAAACACACAGTGTGAACACCACAGAAGGTCGTATCAGTACCAAGCTATTATTGCTTACAATATGAACCTTTGTGCTCGAATCTGTTTTACAGTTTAAGGTCACACTTCCAATTCAAAAGCACACTAATCACAAATAAGAGCTCTAGCACGAAATGAAAAGCAGACAAATAGCAATGGAGCATGGGTGAGCATTTTGAACCTTTTATCCGTCTTCTGAGGACCGGAGCCAGGCTTTCGTAGAGAGAGAGAGAGTGAGAGAGTCAAGTTGTCATTGCTTAGACGAGTCACGGAGATGATGAATGTCTTTTAAAGTCACCTGTCCCGTGATTGACCTCTGTTATGCAAACTTTGGAAGTGAGCCTCTCTCAGGATGCGGTTGATATTTTGGTAGGAGCCAAGAATTGCAGGACCAGGGTGGTCCGAAGTGCTAGAAGGACTGCAGGATCTTAGGATTTCGGCCCCATACTGACTACTAGTACTACTGCTGCTTCCAGCGGCGTGTTCTGGACTGCTGACTCCACTGCTGTCGCTACTGAAGGACTGTGGGTTCAGAAAAATATACACACATATATACGCACATCAGGTACTGATACTAGATCTTGTAAGATTAAAAACTAGTTTTTATATTTAATTCTAAAAGCCTTCAACACTTCAATCTTTTCACCTCAGACTCCCATGCTTCTCGGCTCCCCTCGGAGGGCGCTGCGCTTAATCTTTTGGCCTGGGGCATCAGCTGTGCATCCTCATCCTCACCTTGCGTACGCTGACGTTTCCTACAACGTTAAGCCACACAAAATCAAAATATCAAATCACAGACCAATATTTATTAAAAACGGATGTCACGGCATCAGGACACGTTCACAAGTTCACGCTCGGAACATGGAGTCAGTTGTTTACATCATAACATGAAAGAAAAATGACCAAAGCTTGAGCTTCGTCAGCGCCCAAACCAGCCCGATACACAATATAAGAACTGTGTGCAATTCAGAAAAGGAATATAATCATCGATTTAAAAAAAAGAGTAAAACGCAATGATCCATTTAAGTAAAATATTGCTTATCGTTGAATATTATTGGACGAGTGATATAAAGTACATTTAAACAGACTAGTGAGCATACTAGAGGGCAGCAGCGAGCACACACGCCCAGATGCCACGGGCAGCCCTAGACACAGCGCCCGGGTGAGCGATCAAACGTTCAGCTCCAAGACGTCTCAGAATCGAACCGGCAACCATCCGAGGCCTCAAGTTCTCTAACCACCAGGCCCACGAATCGTGTGAATCGTATTAATCACAAAACTATGTAATAAGTGTATGAACTTTAATAATAATAATAATAATAATAATAATAATAAAGGATCCCTGCAATCGTGTAATGGATTTTCGTTTCATCTGCATCCTTTAATGAACTCACCGGTTGTCATGTAGTCACGTTTAAAGCTAAAAAACATAAAAAATGCTGTTAAATAAATGATCTGTCAGAAGAAGAATCACCTGCTCTCTGTTAACATGGTGGCACGATGCTTGAATCCCTGCTTAATGGAAGATGATGATCGACTGGATCTGGATCTGAAAACATTACGAGCAGATTCATGATTCATATATTAAAAAGAATAATTAACGAATGCAATTTAAAAAAAAGACTAAATTCACGATGTCTAACCTGTCAGTAAACAACGTAAATGTAAATAAAACCGCACGAGAGAGAGAAACTAGCCAGCAGCTTCCACCGTCATCCTGTCACCGAGCTGCTAACTAGCTAGCAACACCAAAACTTGTAAACAAAAAAAAGTCTCATAAACAGACTTTAAAAACACAACGAGAACATTAAACCCGACTGTTAACGGCTGTTATCACGGGTTCTACGCTCCTGGACGAGAGAACCAGCAACTTATAAAGTCAAATTGTAAATAAAAACAAACGCGCTAAAGCTAAATAGCAACTCGACGCTGGCCTTTAGCGGTGGTTATTTACATACCAATGCGCATGCGTGAAACGCACACAAACCCATGTCGCCGGTTGCTGATGATGGCGTCACTTCCTGTATAAAGATTATATTATTATTATTATTATTATATATATATACATACATATATCATATGTTGACTGAGCTTGTATTCATACATTTGGCTTGGTGGGTAGCACATTGCTTTCCTCAGGGACCTGTGGTTCCCTCTGACAAGTCCAAAAACACATCAGTCCATCTTTCATCCACTATGGGGTCGTTGCTAATTGGTTCCTGTCGCCTTGGCATCAGATTTGGATCCTTTCTTGACTTTCTTTACGTCCAGCATGTCGACACAATTCAGGACCTGTCTTTGGACTGTGGGAGCGCCCAAGTCCGCACACAAAGTACCCCGACTGCCCCTCCAGGGGTGTGATCGATCCCCATACGTTTTACTTTAAGTCATCGTGCCACCCTTCCAAAAACATGCAGCCAGCTTAATTGGAACTGAAACTGATTTGTAAGTGTTCAGGTACCCAGATACCAGTGCTTTATAGTAGCATTCTCAAGCCCAGATAAATAGGAAGGATTTGCACACATTCTTGACACTAGAAACTTCTGCAATGCATTAGAATTTTAATATTTTATGATAAAAAAATGATTTTCGCATTCAAAACGTACTAAACTGAATTTTCACAACGTGAAACGGGAGAAAATGATTTAATAGTGGATTTGAAACACAGAACTATAACTATTGCAGATACGTATATGTTATAAATCATACTAACACCGATTCTACACCCGGGCAGCTCTCACCATCCCGTCTGTCTGTCTATCTGTGTCTCTCTTGGTGCATTGGAACGTATTTTCTCTGTCTGTCTGTCTGTCTGTCTGTGTCATTGTCTCTGTGTGTAATTTGTAATAACAGAAAGTATTGCAATACACAGCTGTAACGTGTGCTTCCTCCTTACACCTAAATTGGTGTTTAATGTACTGGTCTATAGAGATCAGAAGGTTTGCAGGTTCAAACCCCAAGTGGCAGCCATTGGGCCCCTGTGCAAGGGCTCCTCTTAATCCTCAATTGCTAAGAGAGATTGTGTTTCAGTATCATTATAAGTCGTAATAATAAACTAATGAGACTAATGTAAATGTAAATGTATATATATATATATATATATTATCAGGGTGTTTTCAGGCATTATGTCTTTCTCAGGCTGCATGTTAACAACTAAAGTAAAAAATGTTGTTGTGACATTTAAAATTGCTTTTTTATCATCTTAAGCAAAACAGGTTGGAGCCTTGACAACGGTCTGGTGCGTTTGGAAGCCGGAAGTTTGGCCTCAGCTGGTGACAGGAGTGATGGGTGATCCGGATCATCGAGTCATTTCATTGTACTCGACTCCCTCTCGGTTCACCGAACGGATCGTTTGAACTGATCAACATCAATTATTATTATTATTATTATTATTATTATTATTATTATTATTATTATTATTATTATACGTTTCCTCCATATAAACACGTATATGTATAAATTATATAGACAGTTCAATGTACAACAGTTTAATTCTTATATTGTTTGTGTTGTATCGTCCATAATAACTGTAAAATAAATGTATAAAGTGAATAACCTAACAGTTAAAACCTACAGTTAAATGCACAGCAGCTTTATTATTTAATTTGATTTATTTAAATCGATTTATTACTTAT
>JAOUQU010422267.1:0-10694 GCA_028566735.1 Ammoglanis amapaensis
ATTAATATATACAAAGGCACAGAGTCTGGGGGTTCTTGGTCATAGAAACTTATGATATTTATACTTACAACTTTAAAAATGTTTTTTTTTCCCAAGAAGGATGGGCCCTGTTGAGTCTGGTTCCTCTCTAGGAATTCTCCTCGATAGGGGTTTCTGTTCATCTTCATTCTGTTCATTCAGCGCTAAATAAATAAAGTTGACTTAACTAATTTACTGCGCTCTATTCACTACATCGTACACTAATATGGGGTTCAGCCATATTGTTTTAGCACACGCAAATAATCCCACAATGCACTGCAAAAGAAAAAGCGGTGTACGCCAACTGGACGTAGATACCCATAATGCACTGCTTTGTTTGGATGAAAGACTAGCAGTAATGATGTGCCAGAGCGGTTACCGTTGTAAATAGCGAATTTATTTCAAAACGATTTTGCCGTGGTCGTGTCCCAAATCACTCAGCACCCTCCTGATTTCAGTCCCTTATATGAGTGCACTGCATAGTGATCAGTGTAAGGAATAGGCAGCCTAGATTATTAGTTATTATTATATGATAGTTATTCTATGACGACTCGGGATGGTGGTGAGCGCGGGTTCCGATGATGACCTCATAATTCAGCACTAAACGGATGGAATATGCGAGTCGAGACGTCCCGAGTGCAGGGGTTAGAACATCACCGGTGAGGGGGGTGGGGTGGGGTGCGGTGGAGGGGTTAGCAGGAGCCAAACAAACCTGCGATCCGGAACTCCCTAAGCACCCACTCAGGAGGGATTAATGAGGAGCGCGGCGGTGTGAAATTACGTGCCCTTTGAATCCGGAAAATAGTCCTAGTGGCGCGTGACCTTGAAATGAGGTGCGACAAACTTCACCTGATCCGCAATTAACGACGTGACATGCAGAGACGAGGCAGACGCCAACGCCGGGAGGGGGGCGAGGAACCGGCAAGTGGGCGAATGGGGAAGTAGCGGTGGGGGGGGGGGGGGGTATTTAACAAATATTTTTAAAATATTGGGTTGTGACGTGACAAAAATCCGGTACAGATGAGGGACGTGTGGCGCTTGTGTGTCTTTGTCGTCTGGTGGCCGCCGCGGTCTTTGTGTGTAATTCTCCATCTGATGAAATGTGCTTAAAAAGATGAATTGGGATCGGAGGAGCCGTCCTGACATGATTATGAAGGATTCATCGGGAGCCATCTGCCGCCGTTACGGCGAGAGGGGGTGGGGGGTGGGACGGGGGTTCGGTGAGAGAGACGGCGTACAGAGACAACAGACCTTCTGTTCACCGGCTCTGCCACTTCTACACAATGGAGCGGCCTACGGCGCCCGGGATTAGCCAATGCCAACTCAAAATGAGCCTCCACGTGGGCAGATGTGCCATCTGACCGCTGTACAGCGACCTCAAAGTGGATCCGGTGGAGCGGGTGACCACTGTTTGGTGACCTAAAAGACTATGTTGTGTACCATGTGACCACTGTCCATTAACCGGAGGGGATCCAGTGTACCATGTGACCACTGTTTGGTGACCTAATAGACTCTGCCGTGTACCATGTGATCAGAGTGTGCGGTGTATCATGTAACCACTGTCCATTACCCCGGAGAGGATCCAGTGCATCATGTGACCACGGTACAGTTCCAAGGACTATGGACTGTACCATGTGACCAAGTTACAGTTCCAGGGACTATGGACTGTACCATGTGACCACTGCACAGTTCCATAGACTATGGACTGTACCATGTGACCACGGTACAGTTCCAAGGACTATGGACTGTACCATGTGACCACGGTACTATTCAAAGCAAATGGGGACTAGAAAAAGGAAAAAGGAAAGCGAGTGTCCAGGGCCTCAGTAGGTACACCCACAACAACAACAACAACCACAGATTGAATAATTACCCCGTGACGTCACGTTCACACATCAGTTGGAGAACCGCGGGCAGCAGATGGGCGCCGGCGCTCGTCAAAGCAAGAGGCCGGAAACAAAGCCAGAACGTTCGGTACGACCACGCTCCGTGTAGGAGGGTGCCGAGAGACCGATCGAACGAGGGGGTTAACGTAACCGAGAAGAGCGTTACACAACTCCGAAACTCCGTTTAAACTGCAGCAGAATGCAGAGGAAATATGCAGAGGCAGAGGGGGGCCAAATACGGCCCATGGGCCACCTACTCTCCAGAAATCAGGCTGTATCGATTCCATTAGATGGCGCACGTACTCGTCCACATCTTTTCGTTCTTCTTACTGGAACTTATTATTAACAGCTTGGGTGTATGATGCACCCCTCAACACACACACACACACACACACAGTCACAATAGCACGGTCGAGTCGGGTGCGACCCCCTTCCAAAAAACGTGCACACGTGTTCATGTACTGTATCTTACAGTCTGAAAAAATCCACCTGCCGCAAAGTAAAGCATGTAAGGGAGAGCTGGGTTTCCTCCCACAGTCCAAAAACACACAATCTGGAGAAACCGATTTGCCCTGTGTTATTGTGACGTGACAATAAAAGTGATTTGATTTGATGACAGGCCGTTACGAAGGCGAACCTGCCGAGAGCTAAACAATGGCGATCCCGGAACCCCCCGGCACCCCCACCACACGCCCGTTTCATTTCCCTCCATTACCATCCTGCCATCACTTCCCATCCCAGGTCAAAGTTACGCCGCTTAATTACACGCCGCCTGCTCTGGGCGTCTAATAACCTGTCATTCGGGCCGGATTTGAATGTCACGCCGTACCGCCGAGCCGTAATGGCGTCCGGCAGATCCGCCGATGGGACGGTTTAGGACAATTACACCGAGAATATTCAAATCGCAGGTTTGATATCGAAATCACACCCCTCCCTCGACCCACCCCCGCCACCTTCCAACACCAGCCTCGTCAAACCGCGCATACACTCTCGAGCCCGGATCTCGACCCTGACACGACCGCCATCTCCGCCACCCAAACGGTTTTAACAGTTTAACCGGAGCCTGATCGCTTTTATTATCCACCCTAATCCAGATCTCGCCTGTTTCATCAACGCCGGAACATTTGCATGGCATGAATTATTTTGACACGGGGACCTTTTAATTTTCACTGCAGATATTTCATCTCGTCCGACGGGGGCAAAAGAGAGGGCGATGCTGGGGTGCTACACACACACCCCCGCCCGCGCCACCTCCCTCCCCTCCCCTCCCCCTCCACCCGTTTCCCCAGTCCTGACAGCCTTAAATCATCAGGGAGACGTAATGAGCTAAAGCTACAATTATGATCAACTCCTGTGCTCACGCATTTCATTAGCCAAGCTGTGTGCGTGTGTGCGTGCGCGCGCGTGTCGTCACGACGATTCTACAGCATCACAATAGCACAGTGCTGGATGAGACTCTAGCGGTGAAGCTAACAAAGACTCGAGATATAAGCACTCGTTTAGTTCATCGAGTCTTAGCATTGACTGACGTAGTTCGGCTAGCAGCACATTAAAGCTAACCATCCGACCCCTTCCCCTTGCCGATTTAAAAGACCCCCGTGTCCTCGTGTCCTCTGACCTTCTCATATCTGACTGACTGGCCTCATTTCCAGTCATTTAAAGACACTAACACTACACCCCGCACGCGCGCCGTCAACCCCAGCGATGAAGAAAAACGCAGTCATTAAATCTGGACGGGACCTCGGTGCCCCAGAATGATCGTGTTCCGAAAAAAGTTATTCAACATCATTCCTGGGTGTCAGATCCTCTCTCCGCCAAGCTCGGGGTGTAATTTAGTACCCCGGAGTTCCGACAAGGGTTTTTTGTGCCCCCCAACCCCTGCGCCAGAGTAAGTGCGAGGTAACGATCTGGAAGAAGCACCGGTCCATCAAGCAGACTATTCAGAATTCCACACAGGAAGGACCCGGAACACCCCATCTAGGGGTCGAAATCAGGACCTTAGCCAACTCTGATTGGACAACCCCTATGCGAAACTTGACATTGCCACCGTAGCCATTATGATGCATAACCCAGTAAAATTCAGGCAATAAACAGGATGTACTTTATATTTTATCGACGTATAAAAAGCTGAAGTTGTTTAATCACGTCCGGTGGATCCTGACATTCGGATTTGGCTTAAAACCCTGGAGCCAAATCAGACCCACCGGGCTCCGGGGTCGTCCAGGAGCAAATCCATATCGAAGACCCCGACCTACTTCAGCAGCCGCTGGAGGGGCCACACTGCCGGACTCCACGGGGTCGTTTCCCGTCAGGAAGATCGATGCCTTTCCCTTCCAGCGGCACATTTTTTTGGAAGGGTTTCCTCACCTGACGAGAGAGGTGCAGCCAGAGAACCGTGACGAAGGTAATCTCTGGATCATTTAGTTACTTATGCCCCTGGGTCAGGGCTGCTGTGAATCCAGCGCCACCTAGAATGACCGGACCAGCGATCCATCCAATGTTGGGAGGAATTTTGAGAAATATTGACGCAAGGGAAAAGGCATCGTTTACCCTGCCGGTACCAAGACTGACCCTGTATTTAGTCCCCATCGCCCATAAAACTATAAACCAATTCTATAAACAGTTTGGGGAAGGGCTGTTCCTTTCAAATGTGGTATGAGCATAAACGGCATGCTAGTCCACCGGTGCTGATGTTCAGACTTCGCACTGCAGTCCACGGGCATGGCCGATGATTGGCTCGGCCGAGGTAGGGCGGGACTAAAGATTCTCAACAAGTTATGGTGAATGCAAAACCCAATCTTGCCAATGGAGACACTGTTGGGCCCTTGATCGAGGTCCTTGCCAACAAAGCTGCTTACGCTTTAAAACAAGCAACATTCTCCTAATTAACGGTTCCCCTAATTACTAATTCATTAGTAATTAATCATTCCATTACAACACATTCTACTGGATTTCCTCCTACAGTCCAAAAACATCGGTTGAATGTCGGCACTAGTCACTCAGGGTGGATTGCATGAGGAAAGGGCGTCTGAAGTTCACCCTAGAATGCAAATCAAAACCCCCTTGATGCGTTCTCAATCCCAACAGACAAAACACATTCAAATAAATCCACACACACACACTTGAGCGTATTCTTGAATGTATTTAATAAATGTCATTATTAGGCGGGCGGTGACTCTCCGTGGTGGCGTAGACGCTACAGATGGAGCTTGAACGTCCGATCTATACGGTAAAGATCTACACGGAACAGTCTTCTCGACGGCATGGAAGAATCTAAAAAACGAACCTGAACACGGGTTTTAAAATAAATGTCGGCGCGATGATTTATAACACTGTGGGCGCCTTTTCTTTGTTCAGAATCTCAACCTGTGGTGTGACGTGGCATGCGGGTGGACAGACGGTGGAGTCTCGGGGTCTGGCAGAAAGATTGTGTGAAGTCTGGACATGTTACTAAGATCCCAAATACTCTACGTGAGTGGTCACGACCGAGCTTGGCACGGAGCATCAGGAGCAGAAGTGGTTCACGATCAGCCATGACTGCCATGCATGGGGTTTGAGGTGTGTGTGTGTGTGTGTGTATGGCAGCACCGGCCCGTGCTGGTGGTGGGAACGAATGTAACGCGTGAATCGGAATTATAAATAACAGGAGTTGACAAATCACCATTAGAGCATCTTTTGGGTTGGTGGATGGGTACCGGAGGCGATGCCAGCTTGTCAATGAGAGCGAAAAGTACAGTAACACAACGGAAAAGATGCCAGTCCATCACACGCACTCACCTGTAGTGGACAATCCGGAGTCCGGCCGCCGCACCAACACAAAACGAGCAATACACATACACGGTCATTTTAAAAACAAACACACACACAAACACACAAAAAACTCTTTTGTCAGATCTTTCAGACACCCAAGAGGTGGACTGGTGATTTGTCGACTTCTGCATACACACAGGTTGTTATTGCACAAACACAATCAGTAGATGTCAAACGAACATGTCAGCACACAGGCATAAAATACACAACGAGATGAAGTGGAACTACACAAATGAAAAGGAAAAAGCTCCCAAGTTTCATGCAACATACAAAATCTGGTCTAGAACCGACGGTCTCCTAAATAACGCCGCTGCCCGGCATCAGAGACGTGGACCCATGAGTGCGAGCGGTGGGAGGGGTGAGAGGGGTAGACGAACCGCCTTCCAGCTAAAGGAAAAGTCGGGTGAACGTGAAGGAAGAGCAGCTCGAGTAGAGTCGATGCTTCTCCTGTAAGCCGTCCGGCGCTGTACGACTCTGCGTCTCGTGAGCGCCGGGGAGGAGGAAGCGGGGGGAGGGGTGTTCAAGCTTCGGGAGGATTTCGGCAGCATCGTCCGTGTCGGGGGTCACCAGTAGAAGGAGCGGGTCAGAAAGTTGGCGGCAGTGTTGAGCCAGCCCATGCCGTCCTGCATGGAGCCCAGACGCGACACCGCCTTGTGCTGCTCCGAAGACGGACTCTCGTCCTCTGGGAGGTACTCCGGCAAATCCGTGTTCTGCTCCATCACCACGTCGGAGTCCTCCTGGAACGGGACGACCATCTAGACGGACGGCAAAAAGAACAGCGAGTCGAATTTGAAGAACGACCCGTATAAAGCTACTTCTCTTTCTTCAACTCGTCATGAACATAAATGCACTGTAAATACATCGAGATTTCTGGGGATCAGGAAAGTTTTTCTACGGCCGGGAAAATCATAATCACGCATTCTTTTATTTACAAGAAGAGTTTTATCAAATACGGAGGGGATTTATAGTCTTTAATATCTCTGCAGCTGCAAACGGATATAAAATATTCCAAAGATGGCAACAATTTATTGGAACGGCGCCATATCAGTGAAATGATTAATCACGAGGAGATAAACAAAAGCAAATAAGAGCAGAAAAATGCAAACCTGGTGTGTAATTTGGCAAGAACCGCGATCGAACGTTAGTCCTACAGCGACCGTGCAAAGACGTGTTACTAGCTTTATGGTTTCCAGCGCAGAACACATGGGGGCACAAGCACAATGGTCTACGTAGACCCTCTTTTCTTCCGTCCATCCATCCGTCTTGCACGTAAATAACCAAAACAACCAAGCAAATCAAACCATTTACATGTTCTCGCTCTTCGAATGCCGCCGTTTCTAAGTCCCTCATGACATGTAACCATCGGCTTGCCTTCTCGGTTACTGTGTTGACTAATTTGTACAGTAAACTCAACAGCGCCCCCACTATCTTTGCTGGTACTGCTCCTGATGATCGGACAGGACGGGTGAAACGCTCTGCGTTCTGCGTTTGCTCTTACACGCAGGCTATAAACGGGCCTTAGGCAAAGTTTTAGTTCCATCAGTGCTCGGCCGTTTCTCCTTTACGGAATCCGAATGAGACATAACGGAGCTGCAAATCGCCCCCTACTGTACAGCTGTGGCAATGCAATACAGGGAGCGGTGTAAATACTCCTTCGTGGTTTATAATCGATCGTTTCTATAGAAAATATAAACCTCCGCAGGAACCCAAGAGTGAGTATGTGAGATGTGGTAGTTGTACATCGAACACGCACACACACACACACACATTTGCTTTAATATTAATTATAAAAGACTGGGGTAGTATTTTCACAGTTTTAAAGACTTTAAACTGGTGTTGACCATCACCAACAGCACAGAAATCAACATTTCATCAAAAATGACAAACATAATTAATGCGCGGGTGAAATTAAATCTTTTTATGTGCATATTTAATAAGTAGAGGCGAACTTATACACTGACAAAGACAATGTCGCCACCTACTGTACATTTTACTAAAACAGCTAAGTAACAATTATTAAGCTTTTTGGGGGTAAAACGAGACGTGACGTGCTTCGTTAGGTCGTGGAGGACATGAGGCAGCGTCCTATTCACTTGCCTAGCTGACTAAGTAGGCAGTAAGTCGGCAAGTCAGCTAACTAGTTTTTAGAACACAGCCCGGTGACGGCGAACCTTTGTTTTGTTTTTAATTTGTTAATAGAAATCGATTAATTGAACCAGAAAGAAATGCAGATAAAGTTTTGTGTAGTCGTGGAAAAAATAAACAACAGATAAATAAATAAATAAAGGTGCGGAGTGTTTTCACTTTATTTACAGTACCGTACTGTAAACGGTTTGTTGTTGTTTATTATTATATATTATAGTAATAACTGATTAGTAATTCGAATAAAAAAAAATTAATGGGTTACAAATTTAGGCAACTTTTCAGGTAATTAATTCATTTATTACGGATACTAGATGATTAAACACGGGTGAATGAAGGTTCACGCTGCCCCCTTGTGGTCAGTAATGGAACAACAGAACTGACTACACTTGCTTCACAGTAAAAACACTACATAGGGACACACCTCTAGCAGATAGTGGAAAATATGCCTTATAACACATTAGAAAAGTACGAGTTCATGTTTGCTTACCTCAGAACCATCTTCACCCTTGACAACCTGCAGGGCTTTCATCACTTTGGTTGCTGCAATAGCCGTACCAAGAGCCTGCAGAGAAAAAACGTTACGTTTTAGTCCCGGGGGTCAGATTAAAATTACAATAGCATCAGTAATCGTGTAGGCCACGTGTGTCAGAATGCGCTGTGTCACAGCGCCCCCTTCTGCTTTGAATGTACCTCGGTGGAGTCGAACACGAGCCTCTACTACTTCTACACACACACATATATATTAGTCCGGTATATATCTGGAATGCTACACTATCAAAATGCCCTTTTATTTCAAAAAAAGTTGTCAACTATAGCAAAAATATACATATATAGTGCCAGCACCACCTGCTGTTTGAAGTGAATATAGATTCATCCATATTAAAGAAACGAATCCTTCAAGTGAATCGATACTTGCGGAGTCGTTACCTCCCTAGCTTACGAGCGGTTAGATGGCTCACCTCGGCTTTGAGGTCGGAGCGGATCCTGACCACGCACCTCTTCACGGCCATCTGAAAGGTGAAGCTGATGACGCCGCGGATTTTCAGCAAGGCCTCCTCGCACAGGCCCCTTCGACCCTGTCACCAATAAACACACCGATGATCCAACGAACCGGAAACGTGGGAGTCGTCCGGCGAGGGGCAGCAGATCGTCAGGGGCCACGTAAAAAAAAGAAGCCGAGTCTTACCGGGTCGTCTAAGCCATCGATCTGCAGGACGACGGTTTTGGCGCGTTTGTTGGTAGCGCCCAGAAAGAACTGGGTCTTACGGCGGCACGATGCGGCTGCTTCCGCCTGCTCGGCTTCGGCGTTGCCGGAGTTCTGCAGGATCTCGTAGATCTCTGAAGCCAACAGCTTGGTCTCTCCGGGTGACGTGCTCCTAACAAAGAGTCCACAGTCAACATCGCGAACAAACGGTTCGAATCAAGATGCAAAAGGACATCACGAAATACACGATGAAGCATTGAAGTTAAGTTTTAAATGGAATCATATTGTATCGTTGGCTGAAAGAATCGTATCGTGACACCCACAGCCTTGAATAGAGGTCAGCGCTTTATTCTGAGTTTAAAACTTACTTCTGCATGACGTTCTGCAGGCTCAGCATCATGCCCAACACGGCCTTCAGCTTCTCCCTGTTGGCACGACATTCTGCCAGGTAGCGCACAGCCTGAGGGGGTCAAACAAAAACCACATCACACACGTACCACTGTGTTTACATGCACGCAAACTCCACCGAGACCTCTATGTGACGTTCTGGGTTTCAAGTAATCTACATGGTAGCATAACATCTTCAGACTTTATTCCCAGATGTCCTCAATCATTGTGCAGTTATATACAGATAAATCCAATAAACCATTTTGCTGGTTATTTTATTTAAAGAATAATTCATAACATGTTTATTGTGTAAGCTTTTCTAGATCAGATCAGATGCAGAGCACTTGAGAATAATTTATAATTGATGAGCTGATACATTACGCCAAACCAGTCTGATGACGGCGCGGCACAAGAGTATTTAACTCGGCTTCAGGAGCAAAACCTATATACATAATTGATCACGGTTATAAAGTCTTTTTACACAAATACACGCACTTCTGCTCCAGGTCTAAAGCAACGACCTGGCGGAACATCAAAAAGATCAAAGTTCTGTTGTCACGTCATGTTCCAATCACTGATTAAATTGGGCTACATCTAACCCAACCTGAACCAGCTGCATTACAACTAAACAACTCAAACGAAAGCCGAGCGCCAAACACGTCGCTCCTTGTGTCGTTACCAGTAACGCGGAGTAGACGACTTGCGGATTGTGATGGTCGAGGAACAAGATCAGGCCCGGTAAGCACCCTTGATCTTCGACGATGGCGCGTCTGTTCAGCGGGTCGGCCGCTAAATCCCGTAGCTGGTTGACCACAGCCAAGGCGTCCGGCTCCCCACTCATGGTGTAGCCGCATGCACTGCCATGTACACAAGTCTGACCAGCCTGGGCTTTGGGAAAAAGACAGAAAAAGAACTATATGCATGTGTGTGTGTGTATATATATATATATATATTATATTTATATATATATATAAATGTTAATGGTGGGACTCGATTAAAATTTTTAATCGAGTTAATTACAGGGTCAGTAATTAATTAATCGCAATTAATCGCAATTCATTATTTTGCTATTAAAAATTGAATCCGCGTATATTCGTAACAACAAACATGTTTATTGCTTGTTGAAATGTTTTTTTATTGTTATTAAATGAACAGATGTGTTGGTGATATTATAGTTATTCAGATTTCAAGTATTTCAGGAACTCCTGATTGTTTCACTTATTTGAAAAATAAATAAATAAATG
>JAOUQU010422277.1:0-10693 GCA_028566735.1 Ammoglanis amapaensis
TGCCCGACCCGGGGATCGAACCCGGGACTTCTTGCTGTGAGGCGACCGTGCTAACCACTCAGCCACCGTGCCGCCATAAAAGTAAAATAGCGCTTAGTAAAAAAACTACAAGTACTGAATAACTTGAATAACGTCTGATTTATTTGTTAACATGAGCAATTAATTATTTAGGCAAATTACAGTTCATCCAATAAATAAATTAATTTAGTACAAAAGCATACATTTTAATAATCTAAATTAAGTAAACTCATGTACTTCAATTAAAAAAATTAATGAATTGATGTTTGTGTATGAAATGGGGATAAAAACAACGGTAATGTTATCTTTTCAACTACAAATAAAAAGTATATTGATTTAAAACTACTTCTTAGAGGTATACTTTTTTCAAAAACATACTCAGGTAAATTAACTAATTACTACAAACTTCTGGTGAAGCATCCTTCAAATTGTATTTGCTTTTGATTCTTGTCTGTGTGAAGCACCCATCACATCACGAGTAAGGTGAGATCCATCCACTTCCAACATCATATCATAATGGACAGTTTATGTCACTACAGTGACGGTCACGTCATCCCAATGCAACACTGTCCACATTTGAAGTAACACATTTGAACTGAATGACAAGATGTATCCGAATTGTCATTTTGTTCAATGGGGAAAAAAGAAGGCAGGTGCTAAACACATTTTAGTGACTTTCAGCGGTCGGTTTGGTATTTTCGCAGATACCAGCGTTTCCCACCTCTACTAATCTGTGGTTTTAACAAAGAACAGAATGACATCCTTGCTGGAACGTGTGATGCATGAATTGTTGTTCTGAAGAAGCCTATTGATTTTGACAGAATAATGAGGAGCATAAAAATCAGCTGAAAGAATACAGATCACTGATTACCTTTATCCATCATCACTTGTGAGACGTAGTGTAGATCAACCCAATGTGGTTTTAAACAACATACATTTTACCAGAAGCTACAGAGCTTATCGGTTGCTACACTAAGCACGTGATGAAGGCTAATTTGAAGAAGCACACTCAGTTGGTTAGGTAGTTGGCCTATAGGAGTAATGAAGATAACTACAATATCTGTTATAAATGAAACCAACTGTGCATATCATGCTGCTCAAATTTACATATTCTACTTGTCCTGCTATTGGTATCCGCAAGTGAGTCAATCATAAATAGTACTATTTTAAGAAGAAAGAAGAAACACAGTGTACCTGTCCTGGTAAAGCTTACTAAACATCTGGTTTGCACAACAGACCTAAGGATGCTGCGACATGCTTTTCTGAACAATATGTAATTTTAAGCTACCGGATCAGATTTATGGACTTGCAACAAAGCTCTGTCAAATGCAGTAGTTACAGTACATAACCAATCACACGCTTTAAAGAAATTAGCGGGGCAGAAAAAAACACAGGACAGCAATAACAAATCTTAATATGCATTCAAAGTAGACATTGATGGACTAAACAAAGCAATCGATATATTTTGCCATTAACTGAACAAAGCTAATGCATTATTAATTGTAATAAATACTGTACGGACAGGTTCACTTGTTCACGTGCATTATGGTTGTATACAAATGGGCTAGTCTATAGCCCTGAATTATATAGCTTTCACACAATTCACAAATTAAACCCACAATTTTCTGTTTACGTTTTCATTTAAATTTGTAGCATTTAGCAGACAGAGCGAAGTTACTCCATAGTAGACATTGCATTACTCATGTTAAAATTGTCCAAGAAAGTAAGACTGCTGACATGCTGCAGGAACAAAGTTCTTTTTATTTTCTGAAAAACAAAATATTAACAAATAATGGTGTTAGTAAAGCTTACGTTCTTAGTAAATATATGGAGTTTTAACAGTTTTTGGGACTGGCTGAGAAGTTTGGACAGACAGAGAACGTTTGTTCCAAACACTCGAGCGCCAGTAAGAAGAAGAATTATTGCTTCGAGTTCTAGGTAGAGGATCAAGCGGAGTGGGTTTAGTGGCTCAGAAGTTAAGTGGTACATTATTACAACTGGTTTTATTAGACCTGGGATAAAAGCTACATTTAAAAATCTCAAAAGTTTTTGAGCCTCGAGCTTTGTTCTTCAAAGAACAAGCATGTCAACTGACAAAACACAAGGACCGTTGGCATTGTATTAGCATCACAATGCTGAGATACAGATTTGAATATCAGTGGTGCTATCGGCTGGCGGGGTATCTACACTAACAAGACTGAATATATTGGTGGGGGTTGAAGTCATGTGATGGACTGCAGACCTGTGCGGTGAACTTGTGCTTTCCTCCTTTGTAGTTAGTGTGTTGCAACTATCCGGCCTGGATTCGAGTGATCAGCAAAAGTGAAACTTGTCACAAAAGTATTAATCTAGAACAGCATGCCCTATCAAGCTGTCAAATTTTGTTGTCAAACTGATAAGTATCAAAGGAATTAAAGTTTAAAACAACCCATGATAATTTGTTCGCTCATCATTTCAGAATCAACGGACATTATTAAAACGACGACTAAATGCTTTAGATCTTAAAACAATCCATGTGTTGATGTTTTAGTCACAGTAGGGGAGGAGATGGTGAGTTTTGCTGAGACATGGTAACTTCAGCATTTAATTAAAAGCAAACAGAAAGGAATGTGGACACGGCCCGAACCCCCTACATACACCAATCACCCAGGAAGCCAAAACAAAGGACCCTTGCTGGAAGTGGCCAGACGCCCACTGTCTGAAAGAAATAAACAGTGCTACAATAAAGATTTTTGCACCATCATCACTCCCTCTGGAGTTTTAATCATCTTCCCAATAGAACGAAAAAAGACGCCAATAAATGATATGCTGGACTTACTGAAGTCCATATATTTCATGCTTCATTATTTTTGCAAGATCTAGTTCCATTTGTGTTCCTGACTGTAATCCCTCTGGTACCTGCACCACCCCCAATCCAGTCTTGAAATGGCATAACCATCTCCTCAGAAAAATAAATCCTTCAGAAACAGATCAACAATGTCAGTCCTAGAAACTACATATTAAAGCAACAGCGATAAAAACGATTTGTAACCCATCCTTTATCAGATACTCGATGTCAAAAAGCATTCATAAGAAACAAACTCAAGAGTTAAATATGCCACAGTGGTAAGCTAGTATAATACTTTTGCATTCAGTTACAAAAGGAGACAGTTCTGACATCCAAAGTAATTTTTAACTTGTAATTACTTGTGTACTAAGATTCCAAAATTTTGATAGATTAGATAAATAGATTAGATAGGATAGATAGACTAAACAGACCAGATACACGGATAGATAGACAAATAAGATAGATAAGATAGACTACACAGATAAACTAGATAATTAAAATAATTAGTTTAAATAGATAAGATAGACTAGACAGAGAAGACTGACAGAGCAGTTTACAGTATAATGAAATACTTTATTCGTTTTATAGGGCTTTGATTCAAATGCCAGATATTGCTTACAATATGTCTCGGACATCTGGCCATCATCCATTTGGTAGCCAGTTTATTGACCCCTATATGCTCTGCTACAAACAGAGACAATTGAGGCACATACACACAAAATGTGTAACTCACTGCCAGGCTCCCAGCGCTTCTCTTTGGGGACAATGTTTTTGAATGAAAGCCTCTTTTGCCAGCTTTCATCAAGCCACAGAGGTTCACAATGTTCCCGGACGTACTAAGCGTGAATTCTGTGCCATCTATGAGGAGACATCCATGACACATTATTGTGCACATGAAATGTCATACACAACAAATAAAGTTTTAATCAATTGCATAAATGTAATCTGTTTCTGTTTAAGATATTTGTGCATCTATTAAAACAATTTGCAGAGTAAACAAATAACATTTTTGTCTTTGACCAATTGAAATAACTCACTTTTAGTCTTTATTACTAGTCTTTTGTGCCTCTCCATTTTTAAGAGTCAGAATCAAACTTTTCAGTCTTCATAGAACTTTCTACTCTGTGCTTCTATTGCACTGTAAACATATTAAAGACTAAACTGTCAGTGCTCCAACAACCCTATTCCAGAACAGTTCCTCTTGTTACAGTGTTGACTGACATCACCCACGTTTAGGAATACAATTTCTCTGAACAGATGCATTTGTTAAAAAAAAAACGATTTGTCAACTACGTCGACCAATCACGGCAGCCATTATCCCATACAGCCATTATCAAATACATACATTTACACATTTTGAGATGTAAATCAAAGTTCTCCAATGCCAGATAAAATTAGCTATTGTTATGACATCTATTTAGTCTTCTATTGTATTGCCCAGAATGTGATTTAAATGGCCTTTAAAAGCTGAATAAAACAGTTCAGAGCAAACTGTTGTTACTTGTAACAGAAACAAAGACTCGCTTGAGTTTACACAGTGTGCTATATACAGGTTCTTGAACAGAACTGTGTTGCACTGTGGTTGGTCTGCATACAGTACTGTTTATCTGCTTGTAACTATAAAGCAGCAACGTGAAAACAATTTTTCAAAAGGATTATCTGAATACATTTGTGAAACTTCATCAAGATTTTAAAGAACATAGCTTTATAACTCATGACGCCATTAATTTATATTTTTTTCATCTATTTATTCATGATTGGTGTATTATTACAGATGAATTTGATAATTAACAAGATACAATACATAACACAGACAACTTGTCAACCAAATGTCAACCAAAAACATTCAGGCACAAATTAATACAAAACAAGCACAGATGTTTTTGACACTAGCTGGAAGTCTCCAAACACAGTTCATTACTATTTAAGACTTGTCACATCCACCATTGTTTTTTGTGAATTAAAAACAAAAGTGCACTTAAAAAAAGATGGAAAAGCTATAAAAAAAGACCCAAATATTGTACATTAAACAATATGTACACTGTAGAATTGCGCATCAAAGAAAAGCAAAAAAGTGGATGGATGTGTCTATTTACACTCATGTTTTAACTGCACTATCTCATTTTTTACTCATATTTTGGAGTGGGTACAGCATGAGACCGGGAGACCACCTGAACATGGCTCTTTGTACATGACTCGGTTAACAAGACTCCCCTTGCAGGTTTGTGCGAGTGGTAATCGAGAATCAGTTTAAGGACCCGGGTTAACATGAGCCAGCCAGTAAAAGGAATTGGTTCGGTTATTATTCCTGCGAGTCAGTCGCACGCTCATCTACCAAAGCATAATTGCACTTAAAGCAAATAATAAATGAAATCTCAATATTGCCATGAATTAGGACCCTAAAATATGACTTTTTAAATAGCTAAGCACCTAGTACAAGAATGTCGAACCCAACTTTGACTAAAACTGAGTGCGCTCAATTTATTTAGGACTACTTTTATGTTGAAATGTTGAATACACAGGTTACTATTGGAGAACATTTATAGTACATCTACACAAAATACTCAAATTGAAGTGTGCCATGGTAAGCATAAAACCCATAAAAGCACTACTGTTGCTATATAAGAAAAAAAACGAAACAACCACAAGCATCTACAATCCAATCTTTTTCCCAGTCATATTTATCTGGAAAACATGTGAAAAACATATATTCATATTTCCAACATATGAAAAAAGTGACAGCTGTTTTAAATTAAATATTCAATTCAGTAAAGTGTCCATCCATTCAAAAGTTGAATCCATGCCCTTACACAAAGCTTCTCTGGAAGACCTGAGCATGAAATACAATTTTAAAACTACCCTCGAGCTACTGCATGATACTGTGCGGTTGTTCAGGGACACAATCATTTTGTAATTACTAATGAAACATTGTTAAATATTAAAATTTTCTGTGGTATTTTTATGCTCATTCAATTGAAGGGTGACATAATCGAGATTGTATGATTCTGCTAGTTTCTTTTTGGCAATTAAATACAAATACAAACTTTATTACAGTTTGTGTTTTAAGATAAAAAAAGTAAAGTAAAGCTAAACTTTAGACAGCATGTCATATAGTCATATCTTACAGTATGATATAAACACCAAAGGATTCCAGGATATATAGTTGCAATCATATTGACCAGCCATAAAAACTTTAAAACTTTTACAAATTAAATAACAGAACAGTCAATATCACTAACAGTTGCAGGTAAATAAACCCAATGCATGCTACGTAACCAGCAAAAAAAAAAAAGACAGAAATAATAAGATCTAAGATAATACGATAAAAGTAACTAGTTGAACATGTTATAGGGCAGATGTGATAGTCAGAAGATTGAATATTGCATCGACATATTTGTCTACTAAAAGAAGGATGTTTTGAGGTGGCTATTCATTTGCCCCACAAGAACGTAACTGAGAAAAGCTTAAAAGAATAAATAAAAGGAAACCGATAAAGGCCGAATTACCACCCACATTAGCTACTCAATCCTGCAGCCAGTAGCAACAAAGAAATCTATAAAACTGGTAGAAACAAAATGACATTAAGGCTTATAAAGGTCTACTTGTCTTGCATAAATTGGAGGTGACTGCCACATAACACAATAATATTAGAGAACCAGTAACAAGGTGGGCCACCATAGTTAAAACAATAAAAAGAGTTAAAGATCCATGTCCGCATTATTGATTAGGCATGTTTTTTAGTGCTTAGTGTGCCAGCCCAGCCGATGGCAAGTCTGAGTTTCGAGTCAGGGAGTTCAGACTGCACTGGTGTGCTAGCAGAAAAAATAGCTGCTCCACCTAAGTGCGTCTGATTGTTTTAATGTGAATAAACAAAAACAATTACATACAAAGTATGATTCTGCATTTGAAATTCAACTTCAAACTAAGGACACTAAAAAGAGGGGGGTGAGGGCAACTAAAATGCACAATGTTGTATATTTTATAGAAATTGTCAGTAGTGCACCAAAAACCATAGAAATATGCTGTTTATATCACCATTCATTATATCCGCTTAGTACTAGACGGATCATGGTGTTAATGTCAAAATTTTAATGTATCTGAACATAACTTTTTACCCGGCTTTCCATCCAAACGTTTTGCAAGTGTAATATGCGTTTTATAATAATATAGAGCAAGGGTCACAAACCTTTTTGAAACAGAGAACTACTTTTTGGGTACCAACTAATGTGAAGGGCTACCAGTTTGATACACACTTGTAAAATCACGAGTTTATAACCTTTAATTACATGTTACTATTAATAATGAATGATATTCATCTATGTGAAGATGCTGATCATGTAAATGAGTTCTCACAATAATTTTCAACAATAATTTAACAAGGTAGGAAATAAATAAATATTAATATGCAAAACATAGCTATTTTTAGAACAGGTCTCGCAGAGGAACAGAACTCATGAGGTCGTTTCGGGCGACCTGGTGCCCACGGGTACCACGTTGGTGACCCCTAATATAGAGCAACTACAGTTTCTACATCAACTACAGTTGTGCAGAAGAAACCTTTCGGATGAGGTGTCAACACACAAGCAAGATGAACAGATTTCTTACCGATTTATTTTTTGCTAAATACTATTATGTATCATTAAATACGACGACCCAGAGAAATCAGTTGAACCAGTTAGTTTTACTGACTGACCTAACTCTGATCCTTAACTGAATCAGAATCTCCACAACTTGCACAAACAGGCCTACAAGGGGAGCCGTGCTCACCGAGTCGTGTACAAACAGTGATGGGGTGTTCTTCAGGTATCATGCTGTACCCACTCCAAAACAGACAAAATGATTGGACAGTCCAGTCGAAACACAAGTATAGGCGTTTAGAGTTTAAAACGTCATTGTATTTCACTCCTTAAGACTTTGAAATTTCACAGAGAAAAGGTCATTGCGAGATGGCCGAATCGTCTAGCTGAGATGCTTCATAATGACATGTACACACTTAATTCAGCTTTACTTAAATTAGTTTCATGTATTAAAAAGGAAAAGTGACTGCACATAGAGCTAGCACATGTACACTAATATTGAGTCAGGCAGTGTTTCAAATCTGCCCTCTTGGTCTACTTAAGTTTTAGCTGCACACTTAAACTGTCAGCAGTGGAAAAGTTATTTAAAACATTTTAAGAAAGAACATTAAACAATTACTACTACATTTATTTATACTATTTATTGGTATAACTTAGTAGTCACTGACATCACTCACTCTTAAAAGAAAACTGATAATGCAAAGCTTTGTGCTGTAAATATAGCCGTGTTGTTGAAACGACTTAAATTGTCAGTATCACTATACAAGTTTAATACATTTACCAAACAGGCTCTGACTGATGCTTGTACTGATTGATAAGAAATGTAAAAACCATTGAAAAATCTGCATTTCTCCTAATTACTAACAATAGCTTGAGTATAATATTCCCGAGAACAAATTAACATAAACTCAGTGCACGTTTTAAATGCTTAAAAGTAACTATGATTCAAAGAAAGCTTAGATTATGCAACAATTAATTATTCATTAGGATTAGATAACTTGTGGTAGATGTAGAATTAATATGTGACATTGGAGCTAAAATTGATTTTTGGAATCTCTTTACCGGAGAATGTGTCACACATAAGTCCCACACATTGCAAATGATTGAGTCTTTTTGGTGAGTCCCAAATCAAAGTTTAACCAGAACATTTAACCTTAATAATGATGCTTCAAGTGAACAAAATTAATGAAAAGAATACGAACAAAAAACATTTCTATTATGCTGAAAATACAGTGTCTCATACAACACACATACAAGAACTACCAAGCAGTCAACTAATCAAGACAATCCATGTATAATTTCAGTTAGAAAGAAAGCATTGTGTTGCATGACAAAGAGGGAACTATTTTCCAGCTCTATTTCCCATGCCACTTTGTAGCATCTCATCTAGAAGCCTAGAAATAAGAGTCATGCTCAGACTTAGTTAAGGACCTGAGATGTATAATATAAAACATGTTACCATTTTGCTGACTGCATATTAAAGAACCAGACGGCCTAATATTGTAGCCCGTTAACTTAAAAATTATGCCATTTGGCAGACAACCTAACCTAAAAATGGTAAAAACTGCAAGCATCCAGGTCTACAAGATGCACAATATACACAAAGAAGTTGGTTTGAAATGACCACAGCTTTACTGTTAGAAGTAGAGGTACAGAAAGCTTTCAAACATACTGTAACCACATGAATATCACTTTTACAGTGCCATTATTCTGTATAGTCTGCATAGAACTGACAAAAAGCATTGTGAATCATGCACACACAAGTTGATTATTAAAGCCTGGCTCATTCATGAAGCTCTGTGACCATGGATACCCTGCACAGACATGATTAAAAATGCTGTCACCATAGGACGACAGGTGGCTTTATTTCAGTGAAATAGCCCATGGGACATAAGTCATAACAGTTGCAAAAAAGTTTGTCAACGGATTGTAAGAAAAAAATAGAAGCAGACCATTCAGTGTGAATATGTACAAGAAAACATTATATACAGAGAAGCTTAGTGGCAGATTAAATACACTTTACATTTTCCGGTCAAACACAATTGTGTATTTATTGCACAGAGATAATCAGATGTGTAATATCTGTGTCATGTTTCTAATGAGAGATTGGACTGTCAAGTCATTTAAACGTATAACTAGATCAATGACAAAAATAGGACCAGTAAAACGTTTTGAATTTAGAACAGAATATATATAAATCCAATATTGTAATAAGTTAAAACTTATACAATCAGTTTTAAACATAATGCATAGACCAATTTTTTTTATATATATAAAAGTAAATATCATGGTATTCAGATGCATAAAGATTATTAATAAAAAACTTGACCCATAAGAAGATTTGCACTCAAACAGGATTTGGATTGTTAGCAGCTGATCTATTAAAAAATGCCGTGAGCAAAATGTTATAGTTATAAACATAATACATCTGTGCACAGAAACACAAGACCAAAACTGTCCAACTTTAACACTATTGGACACGTAATGCCATGACCAGAACATATATTATTTGTTCATTTAGTTAGGTTTGAGATTACAGAGAAAAATATTTCACCATCAATTCTTCACTTAAATTTTAACACAGAGGAAAATTATACAACTGATCTTTAAGTGTAATTCCTTAATTTGACTTTTTTAATCTATAAGCAATTAAGTGCTAAAATATATATGAATACTTGATTAAGTTAATAACATAGAATCTAATTCTATCTATTGCAAGTATTTGTCTTAGCTGAAAATACAAAGAACATACATATAAATCTAAATCCTGATATCTAAAAATTAATCTGTAGGATAAAAATAGGGTTTGTTTTCAAAATGAAATGACTGCACTAGTGCATGACTAACTGCTCCCCGAGCGTCATGGCTAAGGCTGTCTACTGTACCGGGCATGTGTGCTCGCTGATGCCCCCCAGTGAGTGTTCACTAATGTGTATAAATGTGTGTTTCACTGCACGGATTGGGTTAAATCTGGGAAGAATAATTCCTACCAGTTTGTAGAAGCACAGTGGTGCAATGAGCTGAAATACTGGTATTATTTTTTACAGATTACTTACGTATAATATAACCAAGCACTCGCACAACTAAAAAAAACTTTTACACAAGATTTTGAGCGTTTTTGTGTATTTTACATCATTGTCTACCTCAACTACAATAAGGTAATGTTTAAGATGGACGGTAAGATTGTCTAGTGAATGGGACGGTGTAGCCTAGTGGGTAGAGCGTTGGTCTGTGAACGAAAGGTTGGGGGTTCAAATCCAGGCTCTGCTAC
>JAOUQU010422288.1:0-10693 GCA_028566735.1 Ammoglanis amapaensis
ATGTTCTCCCCGTGTCAGCGTGGGTTTCCTCCGGGTACTCCGGTTTTCTCCCACAGTCCAAAAACATGCACTAGGTTAATCGGAAATTTTAAATTGTCCAGTAGTCTCACAAGTTCCCACCACTTACTGGTGGAGGTCGTCAGGAAGGGCATCCGGACGGAAAACTCAGCTCCAAACATTAACGTCCTACCCCAGGAACTGGGAAAACGGACGATAAACGAATAAGATAAGATTTTGTTTGTTTAGCTTTATTATATTTATTGTTAATCTATGCTCTTGTATGTGTTATTTCAATCTAGATATTCATAAGAACCTTTAAATGCTGTTGCTTTTATATTGTTGGAAAGTTCCTTGATTGTTTGGGCTGTCAGGGTCTGGTATCTTTTCTGTTTGCAGATGGTACGATCCGGCATCAGGAATGTTTTAAAAGATGCAAAAAAAAAAAAAACCTAAGCCGACCGACCCAGATCACTCCAGCTCCAAATCTAAGCCAAAGCTTTGTTGCTTTATGCTGCGGTGCTACCCACCGAGCCAACATGACTGCTGTTTCCCGCTAACAGTTCTCCTGCTTCTATCGGGGTGATGAATCTGCACTGATTTATACATTTACTCAATAAGCTGGGTGATAAAGTGTACATCTTCACACAGCATGCTGGATGTGGGCGTCGTGCTGAAATAAAGAAATAAAGCCGTCAGCTGTTCACACACACACACACACTTCCCTCACGCCGTCCTGTACGTTCGCTGTGCTTGTAATATTAATCGTCCGTGATCTCTTGCAGATTATTGAGACGTTTTCCTACATGGGCCATGTCGAGTGATTATAAACTATGTACTCTAATGAACTGAGGATGGGATCGAGGGGGGATGTGGAGTGAGATTAAGATGGAATGAGGCTCGCAGATAGGAACTTTATCTGAACAATCCGAGTCCTAGTTTAATCGACTGTGCTGATATTAAACAGGCTTGTGCAAAATAGATTTTTAGTAGGGGGTAGGGCGGTGATTAACAATTTAATCATCCACAGGGAGTGGGGCTCAGCCTAATGCGCACAGTTTTGCCCAAAGCAAACGAACTGAAGTGCATTTTTTTTATTATGCATACAGTAAAAAGCAGAGCCCATACTTATATAGAGCAGAGAAAAGCAGTGCAAGAATTTACCCTTAATGTTAATATTTATACACTTAAATTGTAGTAAACGGGCATCACAAACTACAAAGAAAACACCAAACCAAACGTGGTTTAGCTTTACCACTTCTTAATCCTAATTAAAGTAATGCTGGGACACATACACTATACACGTGAACAGGTTGCTAGTCTGTTGCAGGGTACAGAAACGAACACACAGGACAATTTCAGTATATCCAATAAACCTTACTGCATGTCTTTGGAAGGAACTATGGGACCCACACAGACACAGGGACACAGTGTGTGTCTCTCTCTATGGGAATCGGTCTCACTGTGTAGGTCTTTCTCTGTGCCAATCTGTTGGTCTTTCTCTTTAGATCTCGACAGATTACTGCTTATGTGTTGAATTACCTGCATTTTAATCATTTCTTTCTTTATTACATTTATTCTCAGGTGTTATTGGTCCTTGGAAAGCACTATAAATAAAATACTATAAATAAATTATTATATAAGACCAGAGAGGAACACAAAGGCAGCAAGAGGAACATAAATCGGTCCACGTGTCAGTTCAGCGCTCGATGTTTAAGCCACGACAATCAGTTTACCTAAAAGATCGTTACATTAGCATTCATGACCACGGTTCAGCCTCCTGCTCCAAAACACACATGAGCCTGCATTACATTTAACCCTAGAACCTGTAACAATGACAGCTAGGTGGAATTTGCATAATATTCCTGTAAAGGATCCGAGTGGGCCGCTGGGGTTTTAGATCACTCTTTATGATGCAGTAAATTACACTATACGCTCCAAAGTACATTGACTTCCATTCTTCCAGCAAACGTTTCGTAAGATGTCTGCATGTGCTCGGTTACAAGACAACCGGGTATGACTAAGCAACATTGCGGGGAACGTATGGCCATGATAACACATCAGGAGGTCAGCCATAATGATGAGAAATGAAGGTGTGGAATAAAAGAGGCTAAAATCCTAAGTGCAGTTAGATTGGCTAGGAGTGACTTAATAAGATCCTGGTAGGTTGTCCCGGGTATCTGGATCGCAGAGATGCTGGAGGGACAGTGGGAGAGGTTCAACACAACAATCACGACCACTGAGGTGCTCCAATGGATGCTCGACTGGGTTTAAGTCTTGTGAATAGGGTTCTCCGAAAGTCCTGGTCATGTTCTTTTAAACTAATGTGGGGCATTTCCAGATGTGTGGGAAATCCAGAAACCACATTGATGACAGAATTTGGGTTCTGCAATTATTTTGCTACTTTAATTGTAGATGAAAAACTTTTCTTAAACAGTAGGAATAACACATGAGACCAAACCCAACACATAGATATACATAATTAGTCCTTCATTTCTAATTACTGAACTAAACATTTAAAATAAATTGTACGAACTGGTTTAGTATTTCTTTAGAAATTCTTTTAAATCATTTTCTTAGACTGGGCTGTTAGAGTACAGGACTAGTAAGCCAAAGGATGCCGGTTCAAACCTCACTGATGCTAGGATGATGCTGAACGTTACACTGTAACTGTAAAGTTCGGCGCTTTGGATAAAAGCCTCTGATAAATGCTAAAAATGTACATTTTGTAATCAGACGTTGCAATCTGGCAACCCTATAATCAATTCCACGGTTTCCCTAGAGAATTGTTAATGTTTTCTACTAAGCAATATAGGTCATTACAAAAGTAACAAACATATTAAGGGTTCTTAAAACAAAACATGATTAATTAAAAGTAAAAATTACAGGCTGAAAAATCTACAAGTACACAAACGTCTTTAATTAATACAGTAGCACAAGGGAATGGAATCGGTTTCCAGTTTCCACCTCGGCTTAATTACCGAAACCATGTTTGACTTTGTATGAACATTCTGGAATGACTTAAAAGGAAAGAATCGTTTGTGTTTGATGACAAAGACCTGAACGTTCAGGAAGATACAGATCGCTCGATGACAGTTGCTCGGTCCCTCCAGTGACGGCGGATGAAAGATGTCACACAAATGTGATTCAAAATTCTAATTCCACTGATTGCTTTGAATAATACAGTCGAGTTTTAGAAGGAAAAGGAATCCCCTGAACGGTCCCTGCACAGCATGCCAGGAAAAAGAGGTCGAGGAAAAGAACGCTGTCCGGTGATACGTCATAAGCTGCTGATCATTTTAAGATTCTTGATGATGTCGGACTGATTTCATAGATTCTTCATTTCATAGATTTGATTTGGCTCTGTATTTAATGCTGGATGCCCTTCCTGACACAAGCCTCCTGTTTGTTTGAGCTTGACAGAATCTCGGAGGGTGAATGTATATACACGACTTTTATTTGCATATTTAGTTGTAGTATTTACTAATGACCAGTGAAAGCTCAGTGGTTAGGGTACTGGACTAATCTAAGGGCTGCCGGTTCAAATCTCACTACTGCCTAGTTGCCACTGTTGAGCCCCTGAGCAAGGCCCATAAACAATAAAAATCATGCTCAGTCATAATTGTAAGATGTTCGAGATAAAAGTGTCTGCTAAATACTGAAAATGTAATCAATTTTGTCTTTTTTATATAAAGTGTGAAGTATTGTTTATTATGATAATGATGATGGAGACTATCAGCAAGTTAAAAAAACAAATTTCCTATTGGTCTCAATTTGTTGGTCTCCAATGTTCAATATCAATCAGCTAAGACCTACAACAACAAATTTTCTTACTCGTCGTCTCCCAAAGGGTAAACACAAACACGACAGAACTCTCAGAAACTCGACACCCTTTGGCGTTATGGAGGCGAATTAACTTCGGAGGTCATTTGCGCTACGAAGTAAATCAGCCTTAAGCACTTTTCTGAATTTATTGACAAAGTTTCCTAACAGGGGTTGAAAAGTCAGCAAGGCCACTGGTAAAAATTGAGAAACCGTGATTGTCAATACGCAACATATTTTCTTATTTTTAGATGGAATATTTGATTTCACACACCTCTACATTCACCACATATACATGTAAATATATTCACAGAGTTGCTTTTAATGACTTTAATGCTTTTAAAGAGAGATGAATGGAGTTTGAGAGTCGGACAGAAAGGACATACATTAAGCTACTTAAAGGACTCACTGACTTGGAAACATTTCAACAATGTCTTTGAATAATTCCTCCTTAAATCGGGATCACAAGCCAGACCCGAGACCATGTGACCAGCAGTAATCCAACAGACATGCAAAGTGAGCTAATGCTTCCTGCGGTTTCTTTAAGTGCTAAACAATGAGTTCATCATTCATTATCAGAGCCAAAGCCACCTACTATTCCACCACCCCATTGTGCCAACGCGTAGCCCAGCACCCGCTCCCTCCACACTGGTTACTGCCTACCTTATAGCTGCTCTTGTGTACTGAACGTCCTTCTTCTCCGATCTCGTCCAGATTGGTCGCTCTCGCAGGCCTGGACCGGTGCTTGAGCCTCGCTGTGGGCGATCCTACAAAAGCGAAGCACATGGCGTTTAGTTAGCCAACTGTAACGAGACATGCAGGGTTAAATCTCAAACAAACAAAGCACACGCTAGTGAACCGAGACCTCAAACAGGTGATTCGAAATACTTCACTGATTTGGATTTGGATGCGTGGAGCAAACAGCAGAGAGTACATTACCAAAAGTATTCGGACTTTGCAGGAAGTTCTTGAGAAATGATAAAAATGATAAATAAATTAAAAACACTTTAAATAAGTCTCACTGCCCTTACACGTTATAGTCAATGTCACTGCAGCGATACATCTTTGTGGTCGAGGTCACTGACGCTAAACACCTTAATGGTTAATGCTCCCTGGTAATTGAGGTCACTTGCACTATACTCTTAGAAGTCGAGATCACTGCCGCTATACACCTTGGTGGTCAATGCTCCTTGTAATCGAGGTCACTGGCGCTATACTCATCATAGTCAACGCCACTGGCGCTATACACCTTAATGGTCGACATCACTGTCTGGAGGAGATCGGAGAAAAAGGACGTTCAGTACACAAGAGCAGCTAGAAGGGAGGCAGTAACCAGTGTGGAGAGAGTGGGTGCTGGGATACGCTTAAGTGGTCAACGTCATTGGCGCTATACACCTTAGTGGTCAATGCCAATAGCTCTACACCTTCATGGTCAACGTCATCACAGCTTTACACCTTAGTGGTCAATGTTCCTTGGTAATCGACGTCACTGGCACTATACTCTTCATGGTCGAGGTCACTGCTGCTATACACCTTAGTGATCGATGTCAATTTTATACATTTTCTGGACATGTTCACGTGTCAGAAGGGATGGGCAACAGTCTTTGCTCTCTTCGATCTGAGCGAAAAAGTCAATCCATTAGAAAAGAAGAATAACGCTGTTGGGAACAAAGTGGGAAGATAGATACAGTCGAGATAGAACCTCTTTTAACCAAGAGCTGAAGAACATTAGTGGATTAATATTGTTGGTTAACAAGTCGATTCTTAAACATTCCCAGCTGAAATAGAAACAACCTCATGTCAAATGAGTTGGGTGCGTGTTCGATCTGAACACCATGTAAGCTGCTGCGGCTATTCTAACAGCTGAATAAATGGAGAGTGAATAAGTGAGGGTCGATACGTTTCGCTATAGTAACTCTTAAAATGCCTTGATATGGATTATCGTGTTGTGGGAGTGGGTGTTGAGTTGGATGGATTTTTTTTCATATCCTAATGTTGGGATTCTTTGAGAAGCTGTAAGTGCCCCGTTAACTTATGTCAGCAAACTAAAAACGGTGGTGTTGAATAAATGACTTCAAATCACACAATGCATTGTTCTGCACAGACAAAAATGTTATTCTTATCATATTAACAGGTCGAAATTGTCAGTTCGCAGGTACTTGAGAAGTCAAAATGTGTCACGTACGACAAATTACAGATTGCTCATAAGCTTTAATGTGACTTCTGTCATATCTGTGTAATTAAATCAGAAAAACTGACACCGCTGTGAACAGATCGTGCTGATATTTAGACTGAGTGTTGCTGAGATTTAGGTACTGAATTAGCAGCACGTGGGGGCATAAGAAGTGGTGAATAATTCAGGTATCGTGACCGGCTCTGAGGCTAATTAGCACTGACAATGATGGATCAAGTTCTTCCTTTACTCCCAAACCAACCTGACATACAATCCTAAAGTGGCTCAGTCTTAAGCTTGTATGAAGAGAACAAAGGACTGAGATAATAATAGCACCCTTCAAATGAATCATACCATTGACGTGTTGTATGTAAAAAAAAAACCTTCACATGACGAAACATGGCAACCCTGGAACTAAGCCAGACGAGGACACAAAATCAGGGATAAATACATACACAACTCTGATTGGGTTGATTAAATATGGACGCTGGTGATGACCACCAGCCATGCCGTACTTGAAGAACTCACAGTGTAGCCTAGTGATTATTAAATTAGGGACTAATAATCAAGATGTTGCTGGTTCAGATCCCACCACTGCCAAGTCGCCATCCTCTCTTGCTTTGACGCTATATTGTAACTGTACTCAAAGTTACTTTTACTGTAAGTTACTTTAGATAAGTGTCTGATAGATAAAACATAACTGGGAAACCTAAAATATTTCTAAATTGTTTGGTATAGTTGGTACCCACCTAGGATTTAAAAAGGTGTTCATTTATAAAATAAACAAAATCAATTGTAAACATTTGAGAATGAAACAGGCCAGCCGTTGCCTAATTGTTAGAATATGTGTGTTTACATCTCACGATTGCCAGGTTATTGCTGTTGGGCCATTGAACAAGGCCCTAACTTTCAATCTTACAAATGAAAAAGGTTTATAGTCAAACAGTCAAATTGGGATTAATTCCAAATTGTTGGCATGGTTTGTACCTACCTCAGAAATAAAAGTTCAGTCATTATTTAAATTAATGCAACAATTTTAATTGCAGAAGAAAACGGGCCAGCAGTATCCAAGTGGTTAGAGGAAGGAATTCGGATTAAACTTCACTATTGTCAGATTGTTGCTGATGGGCCCTTGAGCAAGGCCTCAGAGTGCACATTGCAACTATATTGCTTTGGATTAAAATGTTGTCTAAATGCTAAAAATCTAAATATGAATGTAATGAGTTATCAGATAGCCATCTTTGGTTCGAAATGAGAAGAAAGAAAAGGAATCTGGTGGGTTAAATGTTGAACTTTATCTGCTTTCTTGTTGAAATCTGGCAACCCATCCCACACTATCCATTTAATTAAGATCATTCTTAAAACAACCATTATTTTTCTTGAACGCTTTTAAAATATTTACTTATTTACATGATTGATGTAAACAGAAAGACTGCGAGGTTTATTACAGCTGTCTAGAACCTTCTACCTCGAGTTGGCATGTGTGTCACAGCTTGGAAAACCAGGTGAAGTCGGGAGAAGAGCCAATAAAAACAAAGTCACACTTCACTGGTGCCTTGCTTGGGCAGCTGAGCCCATCCTTCATAAATCTACTGACCACTGCGGCGGATTCCGTTTCAGTAGAGAGGAGCGATACACAACAGGTTCGACTATACATGCCCTTCTGTCAAAAACTCCCAGAATCTGATTCTCTGGCATTCTGCAGGCGTACGAATGAATTCCAATTCAACATTTGCTTTATCATGCGTCACCATCGGCGATGTTCTTTTTTTATATCTTGGTGCATAAGGTACTTATGGACACCTAAAAGACACAGTAAATGTTTGTGCTGGCATTAATTAGCCCCTAGCTGTCATTGGATGGTGACCTGATCTATGGGTTTCCTGCTTTGCACTTGTTGTCTTCATGTACAGTTGAACTGGTTGTATTTATTAGCAAAGAAGCTTTGGTTAAGTTAGCGTAATGAGCTGGAAGTGCTAGCCTTGCAAAAAGAGTACATCCAGGAGCAACAACAACTCAGTCCAAAAAGCACTTTAACGACTAGTTTAATACTGACGACTTTTTGGGAAATGTGACAACAGTTGCTGATCTAACGAGACACGCTTCATGATACTTTGTTCCCAATATTCCAAATTTTTTTAAACAAAAAGAAAAAAGTGACATATTATTCTTAAAAAAATATATTCACCTATCATCTGGATCATGCTGCATGGAGTCCGAGAACGAGCATGATCTATCGTAGTGGGTAGGTAGGCGTCCTCTCCCTAAATCACTCCCAAGGAGATGCTGATCAGCACATGCTAGCCGATGTATCATAGTGTGCAGACTACCCAGTTCAAAAAGGGACTGTAGCAGACGTGTTAATCTAACCCTCCAAGTGTTGGTGGCATTACTAGTGACAGAGGAATGGGTTTGGTCACTTGCCTTCCAAATAAAGCACAAACTAAACAAATTTTTATTTTATTTTGGCAGAATGCACAGTTCTTGACGAGTGTAATGGAGGAGGGGTTGCTTTGGCAGTCCATCGATGTCAAACTGAAAAAACAACTCCATCAAAACAATGAAGTGTGCATGCACAATTGTAAAGAAAGTATCTGTAGCCCCTTGATGTTTACGATCGTTTTGTTTACTGACGAACATTTACAAGCATTTGTCATTTTATATCAGCAACCTTACTAAAACCGGAGGGTAAATACAAACGCGAACAAACCCTCAGAAACATGTCACAGTTTCCCCCCCCCCCCCCCTTCCCGCCCATACCCACCTACCAACCAGAGCATGAAAGTGCAGAAACTTTAAAAAGTTCCAAGGTACATTTAGACCGAATGCTTCTCTGATGTATCTAGATGACCCCAGCCAATGTCAAAATCCCCCAGGGTTGCCGAAACTAGAGCTATGGCTGAGTAACAAAAAAAAAAAAAAATTAAAACACCACCACCACTTTTCTAACAGCATCAAAATTACATTGCCACTAGGAACACTTGCTGCATTTTGGCACATCAGTAAGGCAATTTCACTGACGAAATGCTATGAATGCTGTCCTCGGGCAACGATTTGAAATTCCATCTACAGTGTGCTGTTCTTTTTTCCATTACCTTCTGAATGGCTGGAGGACAAGCCGACGACAGAAGAGGTTCCGGCGGGAAAAGGAGCTACGAGTTTTATAATGTTCAAGTTGTGTTTTTCTTTTTCGTTGCGATTTGTCTTGGATTAGGAAAGACGCATCCACGAAGGTACACGTGGGAATGCATATACTGACTGTGTATAATAACAGGGTTCGAAAGTTTTAGAGATGGCTGATGCATTCCTGCTTCGAAATAGCCGTCTCGGATATCTGTGCAGCAGTGGGCTTAATGATTTTCCCTAAAGCTAGTGACGGATGCTTCTCCCAGTTGTCTGGCTGGATACGGTGGATACGTTTACAGACTCGGAGCGGGGCCTCCAACCCCCCATCCCTTTCACAAGCAACTCTGGTGGAGTTTGGCCAGCCTCCAGCTCTTTCCACCCCCCTCGACCAGGTGCTAAAAGGTCTACTGAGACATGAGCATATCGCCAGTCACTGTGCTCTGCCCAAAGCTTAATGGCAGTACAGGGGTGAACTACTCTGAACGGGGTCACCTTAGCACTTTAAAAGTAAATAGAGCCTCTGCTTTCAATGATGCACATTTGTCAATTGTTTAATAGATAATTGGTCGTCGTTTATCAAAAAAAAACTTATAGAAACTATAAAAATATTAAATTAGTCTGACACAAACAATAACTACACAAACCGCTTTCATTGTTGGTCATTTGTGCACATTTTCTTCCACACTGGGGGGTTCCGTGATTATAGTCAAGGTTGGTGAATTAGTATATTATGGAATCCTTTTTTCCCAAGCACCCTGGACAGGCACCTCTATGTTTGTCTGTTGAAGATGCCCGTGTACATATTCCGGCCATCCTTCTCTAGGAGATATGCAAATGCTAGTGCTAACATTGGCAATTATGCGGGCTAGTATCACCCAGCCAGCCGATGGAAACTTGTTCATTGTCAAAACAAAAAGAAGATCTCTGCCCTGAAGTGATAGTGGAATAGTTGCTATTGCTGCATGTGAGAATTCCTTTCAGTTGCTCCCGTTAGAGATGAGAACCGTTCAGAACCGCACGCCCTCCTACTTCAGGCACTGGACTGGCATTTACAATGAATCATAATGACTTGTGTGCCATTGTGTCTAGGGTGGTGCCGAGCTGCCCAGGGTGCACTAGATCTCACCGCTCAACTAGGGCACTCCAAAAGATTTAAATCTAGATTTATTCTAAAGTTAAGGATCAGAATCAGGTATGTGTGTACACACAATTAATTTGATTCTGGCCAATGGCGTTTTAAATACAATATTGGTAAACAAAAAAATTACAATCTGCAAATCTACAATACACATAGTGCTGGGCGACATTCACGATTAATTCGGTTAATTCGAATTACGGTTTTATCGCGATTTTCAAAATGGTGTAATCGGGATTTTTTTTGTCGCTATTCTTTTATAAATCACACTTGCATTGGTGTAAATTAGAAAATTACAATATATGTCATATATTGTAGTGATCGCTTAATGTTATGGGTTGTGTGTGTGTTTAATGTTATGAGGCTCTGTTCACATGTTCTAGTTATTCCGCTTCGTGTGTGTGTGGGCGCTAAGAGGGGAGGGAGGAGCCTAGTGCAGG
>JAOUQU010422309.1:0-10690 GCA_028566735.1 Ammoglanis amapaensis
TCTGGGATCGGTAACGATCCACAGAGTGACCCAGGGTCGATTTCGACTGGAGGGTAAAAATCATCATCATCATCATCATCATCATCATTCGCACATAATATATTTGCAGAACACGTTCGATTTGTTTGTGAAATTTTGATACTAAACTAGGTCCATACTTCCACTATACACAACACTTCCACTATACATTCTGAATAGCAGTAGTGGGGCTCAATCCAGTGCCTTGCTGATTGCATATCCTGTACCATAACACTAGGCTATGATCTGTGGGAGTTTGTATATCTGCTCTGGGTTGAGCATGTAATCCGTCCTGTTAATCCCGATGAATAAGATTCACAAGAGCACCGACCAAAATAAGGCAAAGCTAAAAATATAAACAGTCCTCAATATCTGCACCTGTACTGTTTATATTTTTCATGAGCGAATCATTCTTTTTTATTATCCACTGGAATGTAAAGACTAAGAACAAGACTGCAATCACAAAATGATTATGTAAACACAGAGTCATAATATGGCTGCATACTTAATTGTTTGTGTTTAATATATATCCTGAATACTTTATGACCCTTTAAAACATATTCTGTCTCAGTTAAGGGCAAATACTTTTGGCATGTTTGGGCTTTTTTCTATGTGCATACTGACATTTATTTCGGGTATTTTTAGCTCACACGGCACCCGAACAGTGGGATTTTCAGACACTTTATCGAGACGTAAATTTGATGTTTTTATCCATGAACTAACAACTAAGCGTCTATCATGACATCATGATTCAGATCAATCAAAATCTGATTAAAAGTATCAGATTTTGGCTTTATGTTTGCCATGTTATGGAGATTTTTTTTATAATAATGGGCTTTTTTTGGTCCCTCAAATCAGTGTTCCTGGTCAGAGGCACAGCACTACAATGCACTTGCTCCTAGTGGTCAGGGTGGTGCCCTGACTTGTGTGTTTTCTTGGTTTATTTGTAGTTTAACATCAAGTGCTTGTGTGTTTACCTGAAGCGCTCCTCCTGTAGTGCCTGCGTAGTGAGCATGTACTCCCTCTGATAGAGCCCCTTCAGAGCCTCCATAGTTTCATCCAGACGTCCTTGGACGTCCCGGAGCTCCTGAACCTCGTGCATTAACATGTCCATGCTCATATTTCCTCCCCGCTCCATTGTGTTCCCCCTGGAGCTAGGTGGCCCACCGAGTACACCGCTCACGCTGTTCGCCCCGACCGAATCGGACGTAGCACTTGAGCAGTCCTCGTCGCTGCCAAAGTGTGGGCTGCCCTGAAGATTCCCGCTGGCGTTGGCACCGTTATGTTCTTCGCCGTCCTTCAGCGAGGTAATGTTGTCGGCGCTGCCAAACCTGCTTCGCAAGAGCAGGGCGAACTCGCGTGGCTTGGACGCTACGGCCCCAGCGGCCGAATGTGTGGCGTGTGAGAAGCTCGACAGGCTGCCCCGTACACTGTCCACCACGCCCTCGCTGATGCCCGTGATGACCCGTGCACCCACGCCGCGCAGGCCTTGCTGAACGTCACGCAGGACACCCTTGGGTTGGCGGGTCATGTCACCGCCATGCTCCGCTTCGCGCAGACGCCGTCCATAGTGTTCTAGCTTGCGCTGTAGCTGTGCGATGCTCGACGCAGACTTCTGATTCTTTTTCTCAAAAACCTAAAACATGAAAGAGATAGGAACAAGAAAATGCAAATACAAGTCCTTCATTAATAAGTTAATTAAATCATCACCACAAATACTGTAGTTTTTTTTATCCCCTTAATCACATATTTGCCTAAACATGATTTGATTCAAGCATGGGCACAAAGCTTTATCACCCAGAAGCTAAAACTCACCAGTGTCATTTTACATTTGATGTATATACAAACTGCAGTACCCAGAAGGCTTTGGGTGACATTTACCTGTTCCTAGGATTCTCTGTACATCTAGTAAAAGACCAATAATGATATCATAACTGTAGGTAGCATTAACAGTAATTCTGCCTTGTTGAACGTCTCTGGTCTTGTCACATATAATTCAAGTCAGGACTTTGAGTGCCATCACAATTTATTTTATGATTGTTAGCTACTTAGCCACATTAGCAGCTGCACAGGTGTCCCATGTTCTCCTGAAATTATTGCTGATTAGGGTCTATTGTTTTTTTACTCTGGGATTCTTCTTCTACATGTTTTTTCCTAAATAGATTTTTTTAAATATAAAATTCCCCTGTACTTGGCTTTTTATTGAATTGCTCGTTCGAGTGTTGCATCAACTCTGATTGCATGTAAGATCCCAGATTTGAAATGTATGCGTCAGTATGCAGAATGTATAAACCGAACAGTATGTACAGATTGTAGCCAGTGAAGCAAGAATTGCAAAATACACTCGTACAAAAAGTCCCACTTTCTAACTACCACTGCATGTCACTGCATTTCTGTCATGCATGCCACTCTCATCCTAAACCTGACCATACGAAGGAAAGCAACCGCTAAAGTGTTCAAAGACTTAAAGAGGATGTTTTTCGGCTTTTTAATAACACATTTTTACTTATGGTATGGCTCCATACAATCGGGTGGTTTACACAACTGACCTAAAAATGCAAGTGATATAAATGGAGTAAAGTGAAAACAGAAATAGATTATTACATACATAAAATGATGGCAGATTAGGATATAAAGGCACGTGTTGTTTTGTTATTAGAGATCTAATTCTATTGACAAGCATTTATAGCATACCCTGCTTTTTATAAATTAATCACCGTTTTATCTTTAATTCCTTCCCGATAATCATGTGACCTTGGTGATCTTGTCACCAAGCAATAAATCTGTGTTTGTTTATCTACACTAAGGAAAAACAAGAAAAGAATAATAAAAATGAATGTTCATGATAAGTATTCGACATCAGGTTATTTTTAAGGCCGTGTTAATGCCCTAGGGTTGCTGCTTAGTTTCACTTCTGCTGCTTATGTGCTTAATAACTGCTTTAGACTGTTTACTGCTTGTGTGATGAGTGTCCATGTGGGATTTTCCATTCAAAAACAGTCCACAAAGCTAGAAATAGAAAAAAAGACCCTAATAAAAATTGTTTAGTTAAGACATACAAGTGTTTAAAGGGTGATTTAAATGGAATCGTATTGGTCCCCCTTTTGCTGTCTATACAGCCTTTCCCTTGGATCCGACCACACATGCCATCACTCATCCAGCAATGAGTTTACTCAGCCTGTGATCACCTACATTTACATTTTCAGAATGTACTTGCTATATTTACAGACTGTTTCAGGATTAGTAAATATTGTTTTAACAGGTTAACAGCTGTTCTTTGCTTGGAGCACATTTTAAAAATACAGACCAGGAACATTGCACAAGAGCTACATATTGTAAGGTGTATTGATTCAGTCGTTTTCCTTAAATTCTTACGGTTGGGCATTTTTGCTGCTTCTAACATCAACTGAGAAAAGAATAGGTTTTGTGATGAAGAGAAAATCAAGTGCTG
Source organism: Ammoglanis amapaensis (assembly GCA_028566735.1). Lineage (NCBI taxonomy): Eukaryota > Metazoa > Chordata > Actinopteri > Siluriformes > Trichomycteridae > Ammoglanis > Ammoglanis amapaensis. Next base: position 3,470 of record JAOUQU010422309.1, read on the forward strand.
TCATAATGGGGTCTTTATGTCCTAATGTTATGCTTAGTTTGTGTATTATGATGAGTAAGTATATGTATTATGTCATCCAGCACTTGTATAATTGTAATGTCGTGTCTGTAATTTATTCCGTATTATTTCTAGTCTTAAAAAATAAACGATTTATTCAGTGTAGGAAAGGCTATCGAATGATGCTTTATTTGGATAATCCTAGAAATCAGGACAGCGACTATCAAACAAAGTTTATGTCAAACACAATTGTCATGGACGATTCGGTATTTCCAATTCACCTCACTTGCACGTTTTTGAACTGTGGGAAGAAAACCAGAGCAACCAGATTCAATCCACACAGATATGAGGAGAACATTTACAACAGACACCACAAAGAAAGAACCTGGACTGCCCCACCTAGGGATCAAACCTGGGGTTTCTTGTTTCTAGTGCTAGTCACTGAGCCATAATCTTGCCCTATTTATGTTATTAAATTAGTTTGGGGTTTAATTTGTATAACGTTATATTGTATTGATCTGAAAGTTCGGGCATAAGAATTGTTAGTACACAGAGGAAAATGTTATTAGACACATTTGCACGTTCTACCACATTATTCCATCAGTTTGAATGGCATGATGCTAACTGTGTTAGCTTGCTAAGCAAAAAATGATGCCGTCACTGTTTAATTAGTATGTATAACTTCAGACGGGATTTCAGAAGCTTGTAAGAGTACTAAAATAATAAATTACTATTTGAGCAAGTACACGAGCAAAGTTGCTAATCTAAAAATCTACTTTAAAATGTACACAGAGTAAATGATATTAGTTACTTTCTACCTCTAATAATTAGAATCCTCTCTTCTTAAGACAGCTGAAGTAGGTAGATACTTCTGCATTTACTCAAATACAGAACAACACTGTCGTCTGAACGCAGGCATTTTCTTTTTATAGTTCTGTGTTTCCGAAAAGTAATTCACCGCCTCAACACCAGAGGGCACATTGAGATACTCAGGGTGTGGTTGTGTTTGTGTTAACCCTCCGGTTTAAGCAACAAGCAAGAAAGTTGTAGATTTTAGCTGATCAATATTGAACAAGCAAATAGTTTTAAATGGTGGCTCGTAAACAAAACATCGTAAACATTAAGGAACTGCTATAGTGAGTAAATATTTTAACTACAAGTGTGTCTACACCATTGTTTTGATGGCTATAGTGATCTACCTTGTGGCGTCCTAGCAGTTTGTGTCATTTTAAAAGCATAATTAAACATTTCTTGAGGTTATTGTCGGGCGATTCAGAGGTTCTGTGCAGGGAGTTCACAGTGACATGCACGCTCTGCATCACGACAGTGTCATTACACACACACACTATATGTTAAGACAGGCTGATTGTAAGCATACTAAAAACCTATTGACAAATAACATTATTCTTAAATGGGAACTGACTGCAGTTTTCAATAATCTGACTTCTACTAGAAAGCCTGATTGCTAAAGAGATAGCTGGAAGTGCACATCAGCATGGTGGTAGTGATACCTGTTTTAGCCTGCTGCTCTGCTGCTTGTCATTTGTGTTGTTGGCAAGTTTGAGGTACTCTGCGACGTTCTCATCGCGTGCCGCCTGTTCGATACGTAGCTGCTCCGACAGCTTCAGGATCTTCTGCTTGAGCTGCTCTATGGCCTGTCGCGTGCGCTGAGGATCGAGGGCCGTATCCTCCGAGCCCGGTGGAGAACCGTCCACGCTGAACAGGGCTGCCTGAGCCAAACTTCCCTCCAGCCTCTCGATCTGTAACAGAGATCCCACCGCCACAGAGATCAGGAGGTTACATTAGTGCGGAACAAAGTTGAATGATTACAAAAGGAAGCTGACAAAGGAGAAAATGGCAGAGAAAGTGTGATCGCAGATCTAAAAACGATTCCTGCCACTTTTGCTGACACGATGAAGCAATCATCCACTTCTGCAAGCATGAGGTCAGAGACTTACCACAGTGTTAGCTGCTGAGTGGCACTATTATAACCCGAAATGAACTTGGTCAGATGGCAGACAATAGAATATCCTCAACTAGAAAGAGTGTAATGTAAATAAAGAAGTGTGATCTGAAATGAGTAGGGTTGAACACATGGCAATCTTGTGATTTTTTTACTGTGACTGGATCATTTGACCCCAGAAAGCACACATTTGGTTCAGTTGTTGGGTCAAAAATAGAACTTTTATACACCTTTATGTGACATTACAACAGAGAAAAACACATTCAGAAACAAAAAGCCTTTACACAGCCCAAATACATTAAATGAAGTTTGCTAACTGGAAATATTAATTGTACCAAACTGACTGACAGAATGAATTGATTACTGTGGTTTAATGGGCAATAAAGGAGTTTCCCTCTTCCTACTGGATTGCTCGTTTATAATCTCAACTGTACTTAGATGTTAAAGGTGTGTTGTTTTTGTTGTTCAGTACAGAGTACAGGCGCGTCTCAGGAAGGACAAGCCCTCGTTAAATATGCTGATGAGGCAACACAGTTAACCGGCTCCGACCTGCACATATGCGGCACAGGTGTACACAGGACATGAGTAATAGTAATGACAGTATACACACAATAACGTAATACATTTTTGAAACACATCCTGCTACTTTTACGAACAAATAAGCTTCATTGTGTAGACCCGTGAATAACGCCGAATAAAGCTAGTAGAATACGTCATAATTCCTGTCAGAATGAACCTACTGGTCTTGACATTTTAACACAAACGCCGCAGTTCTTACCTCACAATTCTTTAAACGGAGAACCTGCTCCCAATGCATCCTGCTCTGTCGTCCGGTGAAACCAACTCATTTAGAATCCCGTCGGTTAAGTTGTTACGGAAAGTCCTGAACGTGACATTACTGACTGAAACTCGCTCTACTTGTTTTCAAACTCCAGTGGTACCTGAAACAACTTTGGTCCCGCCCACCGCTCGAGAATGACTTCATCGGTCCGCTCGCGCAACTCCGCCCGCGGCTTTTTAAGCGCGAGAGCCGCTGTCAATCATTCGCTATGGAAGACATGGCGTGATCTCACCAGTTGAAAGAATGGACTTTACTCACAATACCGGTTTATTAACTACATCTACTAAGCACGACTACTAGACAGTTTCATTTTTAAATGTAAATAGTTCGTGTAGCCACGTGGAGTTTCTGAGCTACGTTTTAACTGGTCTGTCTTACCCCTACAACAAGACAACGACTGATGAGATTTCCAGTTACAAACATATATTGAAGGATAATGACAATGTTTCCATCCATTATCCAGTTTTACCACTTAATCCTATTTCACGCACTGGGTGAATACACTAAACACTTGAACAGGTCGCTGAACAGGACTGTTGCAGGGTATAGAGACAAACACACAAGACTGCATGTCTTCGAACTGTGGTTTGAAACCCATGCACCCATGCAAACGCCAAAAGTGAAGCCCACAGGATTGCCTTACCCGGGAATTAAACCCGGGACTTTTTTCTGTGAGGGGACAACGACTAAGCTTCTGTGCCACCCTATGATATGATATAATATATATATGATAATATATGATATGATATTAATCCAATTTCCTATTCTGTTTTCATAAGGAGTTAGCTAACTATGATTCACAATCATCCCTATTTACCCAGGCTTGGGACGAGCACAAAAGTGTAAACATTTGCTTTTAGGATTCTGTATGTTCTTATGGTGGAATTCAGAGGTACATGGTTCACAGAACATTGTCTGAAATGTCTTGGAGGTCATCTGGTTCATTTGGCAAATGTATTTATTGGAACCATGTCAATCACACACAGACACACACATATATACACACACATAAGATAAAGATCTGTTTCTATTTATTTACAAATTATCTCTGTAACTGAGCTTTGCCAATACGTATTCCATTATTTGTCATGCCAATTAAGCTTTTTGGGGTTATTTCTACCTGGTGTCTTTCTTATCATAAAACAATTAACTTAGGTAATAAAGGCTGGGCATTCATATATTGGCCTGAATTCTTTTGTGGCCTTTTCAATTTGACAATTTTACAAGTTTTGATAAGTTTGACACTGCTGGGAAGATAAACCACCATTCCATGTTTTCTCAATTTGTGGATAATGGTTGTCACCGTAAAGCATTAGCAATGTCTTTTTCAATGACATCTGTATTTGAATATTGTAAGCACATAGTATTATGTGTTGCCTTTTGTTATATTTTAGTCTGCTAACATTAAAGATATTTTTTTTCGAGTATTTAGATCCAACAAGTCTGTCTGTTTTCACTGTAACAGGGTGTGGATAGTGAAACTGGATCCTCATGCAGGATAATGTTGTCGGTCCTCAATCTCAAACAAGTTCCGTTTAATAGCCAACAATAGGTTAACCTTCCCCCATTTGTGTAACCTCTGGCGATTAGAGCCAGGCTTTTCAATGGCTTTTCATTCTAAAGATGTAATATATCCGGTCAAGCCAGTTTTGCTAGTTTAAGCAAAAAAAAAAACCAAGTGAAGTAAATATTTAACGGTCAGCATTCCGTTACTTTTACCATTCATCTCAAGATTTTGAGGTGAAAGACACTGTACCATAAAACTCACAGGGTACTACTCTAGTATGTCTTACTCCATCATACCATAGTATGTGGCATACTACCGACATACTATACATATCATATCCCATATCCAAAGCGAATTGCAGTAAAGTTACATTACACAGTCTGAGAAATTGAGGGTTAAAGACAAGTGCCCATGGGTCAAGTGCCCTAAAGCAACAACCTGGCAGTGGTGTGACTGAAAACAGTTGAAATAAAAGTATATATTACATGTCAATAAGGTTAATTTGAATGTAACAAGTCCACCTGCTGTAGAAATCACCAGTGTGGCTCAAAGAATCATTTCAATCAGTCCCCCCACTGAATTTAATTTCAGTTGAATTTCAAATTAAATTGAACATTTAAATCCAGCTTTAAATCACAGTTTTCAGTTTTGGTGTTCTTTGTCATTTCTGGGCTGGATGTAAAATGTCAAAACCTTTATGGTGTCATGTGGACCTAGCTGTGATTTGGGGCCCAACAATTAAACCATTCTGTGTGACAACCCTTTTATGTAGCATCTGTAATCCTACCTAACAATATGTGTGTTGTATGGGATGTAGAGTGCCGCTCATGCATTGTTGTTGGCTTGCTCCGGAGGATCCCTATCTTTTGTCTGACACTTGAATAAATGACGTATGTGTATCTTCAGCCAGGTCATTCATTTGAATGCAGATGTTTGAAACAAAATGTATTTACAACATTTTCATAGTTGTGAAACAGAAATACCCTGATGGGAAGGCTCTTGTTTATTGAATTACATCACCAAGAGTTCCATGAATGATCTTAATCTTAAGAAGACTTTAGCCCCTATGTTAGCAGATGGGGTTTCCCCAAGGAGAAACAACAAGGACAATTTTACAAGGACATATTAAAAGTCAGTAATAAAAAGAGGACAAAGTTGTGACTAAACATTGTGACTATCTGACTTAATTAAATGGCGAAAAAAAAATATTCCACATCTAACAGCTAAGTTTGATTTCCAACAAAAACTCCATCTTAGTTAGAATTTATTTTGAATTATGGATTTAATTTTGAATGACATATAGTGGTATTTTTACCTATTTTACAGAAACCTGAATAGTCTGTAGAAATAAGGATTTTTTCAAGCATGCAGTTTTCAAGGCTCAGCAAATTAGGATCCATAGATGCAGACAGAGAATAATGGATAACTCAGAACTACTTTGAACAGTACACTGTTTATGACTTCTTTGGTCTGGTTATTGACCAAACTAACATTCAAGCTTTGGTGAATGGAACACAGCTCATGACAACTTTGTTGGACAATGCATTGTGATGGCATGCTTGTGTTTGCCGTGTATTAGGTTGTATTACAAACCAGTAGTACAGACTCCGGTCATAAGAGAAGGGGCACCAATGATCTTCGAGCTCCTCATCGATAGAGATGTTGGAAACAATGTGGCAGAACTTGTGCCAGTGGTGGGTATAGAATGTGTAAAAGCCCTGGCTAACAAAATGATTTGCTTTTTATGTTTCACTGGTAATAAAAAAACAGCACATTCTTTCTTGCAGTGTTTCTTGCCAAGTCCTTTTTCCAAAACTTCAATATACTAGATACCTAATATGTTACACCAGCCATGCATTCTTTTATTTATATTTTACTTTGTCATGTAAATGGCTGCAAGGAGCATATTCTATTACAAAGTGTCATTTGATTACACAAATGCATAAATAGATACATAATAGCTTTTCCCATCAACAATAACCCCCCCTCGCCGCACTTACCCTTATTTACCTGAGGTACATTTATTTACCCAGACACTCTATGTCTCACACGAGTGATCTACCAGCTCATTTTGCACACACCGTGTGTCACTTAATCACATTGTGTGACTCCTAACTGACAAGCATTAGATTTTAATAAATGGACAGTGCTGTCACTATATCTGAACCACCAACTGATTTACACAACCACTCACAAGACACTTAAATGCTTTTTAAATTACCACAAATAATAATGAAATACAACATTCTGTGAAATATGTACTGCGAAGTTCTGACTGGGTTAAAGAAATCGATGGTAAGGTTGCAAATCTTTTGAGCGGTTAAAATGGTCTCAGTAGTCAAAAATGGCTAAATAATAAAGTAGACAACCGTATTTAGTGTTCAGATAAATAGGATTGCATCAGGAAGGAAATTTCGTGTAAAATCTTGACCAAAGACATAATGTGGTGGTCCAAGTCTTGAATCTGCCCCGAATAAGAACAACTGAACGGATTTACATAACTTGTACTTAAATAAAGTCAAGTAAAAATGTTCTGTTACTCGACTTGAGTAAATATTTTACTGTCTTATTTAAATATGTTCAAATATGTTCATATTATTTACAAAAGACACATCAGTTGGGTGTCAGAACAGCATGATCCATTTAATATAAGATATAACATCCTGAGAAACGTCATTAGCAGTTAACAAGCTAGTTTGCATACGCATCAGTTTATCAACTCTGTTTTGGATTTTAAATCATAAAAAAAAAATGTAAATAAAGCAAGCAATTGAAATCATTAAATTTGAATAAGATTGAAAATGACATATGTATACATATATGACTTATATAGCTATGTAGGGCTGTCCGCAAATAATCGATTAGTCGTTGGTCGACCGAAAAAATTACTAGTCGGCCAAATTCCATTGGTCG
>JAOUQU010422318.1:0-20981 GCA_028566735.1 Ammoglanis amapaensis
TAAAACTATTTTACTAAATTGTAAAATGCTCTTATTAAAATAATAACATTTGTGTTGTTGGGGTCAATTTTGACCCAATAATAAGTCCCAAAACTAAATTCCTAAACACAATATAAACCAACAGCCCACAGCCTAACCCACTACCTCCAACAACTTGAGTTCGGGACATGTCCAGGCATGTCTGACCGAATCAGCTTACAGTTGGTACTTTGCAGAGTATCTTCAGTTTACACCATGCAACAATGAGGGTTAGGGTTAGAGTTATATTGTTGTTTATTTGTTTGGCCTAGAAAAGCTACTTTTTATTATTATTGCTAGTAATGTTAATATAATTTTCATCTTTAATTTGTATTAAAGTTTTATATAAAACAAATCAGTTTTTTGCCTTTTTCATAAAGTAGTTAGATATGGGTCAAAATTGACCTGTAACACCATTGATGTTACTAGAGTTAATAATATAATATATATATATACAGTATATGTATTGTTTTTAAATTTAAGAAATGTGTTCTAATACCCTTCAGTAATAGTCAGATACTATAACAAACTTTTTTAAGTTTATATTATTTTCTTGAGGTTCATTTGACAATATTTTTAGATTGAAAATGAAGGGTATGCTCTCAAATAAAAGGCCCAGGGGGCCACAACAAAAATATTAAAATCAATCCATCTATGGATGAGAAACCCTAACAAGGTAACTAAGAGGTAAGAAACAAATTGGATCATAAGTAACTGTTTTTAGGGTATCCTAAGGGTGATTTAAGACACGGGTCAAAACCGACCCATTAACATAAGTAAGAGTAACAGAAAGCTAACACAAGAGGAGGGTTAAACAGCTTAGTATGTGGGAAACCGTCTGCTTTAGACAGCATAACAAAGCATCAATCTCTTTCAGACTGTCTGACAGAATATTGTGTCAGGAAGCATACAGAAGCTATAGAGATAAAGCAAGTCGATGTTAACAAAGCAAAGAGAAATAACTCACTCAGCTCTTTCCATGGTACTTGTTGAATCCTGATGGTTTAGGTTGAAGGCATGAGGAGAAAAAAACATCATTTAAACACCATATGCTTTATAATAGACTACAGATATAATGCCGCATCTTCTTCATTAGAATATGCAACCGATTTTAAAAAGCAATATTCAAAATTTTATATTTGAACTCACCTTATGGAAGTTTTTGAAATGTCTTCTGGGTTTGTTCACCTTAAAGTTGACTGTTGAGTGGGGCAGACAATCTGATTCCTTGTTCACATATTTGACAGGAATGGAAAAGCCACTACAAAGCTCTTCACAAGAACGACCTATATCACTGGTATTATGCAGTTTTTCCTTTTGGATAGACTCTGGATTGGTGCTTATACCTTCATAAAGAAGCCAGTCATGCTGTTCATGCTGCTCGATTTTCATTCCATCACATTTGTAAGTGAAGTGTTGCTTTTCAGAGTTATGTTGGTGATGCTGGTGTGCAGAACCCAGAAAGTGACTAGTTTTATTGTTGTGGTGTTTTATATCAACTGTTAGACTGTGTGGACTCATGGGTTGGTGTTTGGATGATTTCTGAAAATAGCCTTCGTTCAGCTTTGATTTGTGATGCTTTCTACTTTCTGCACAATTGGATTTGAGACATTTTGGTCTGGTAATAATAGGGAGTCTGTAAGACATGAGACTGGAGGGACTGATAACCTGTCGAGTGATCTCATCAAGAAAAGCAGAAAAGTCAAGCTTCTCTTTTACAAGGTTTTCCTTCAGTGTCACTACAGAGCTTTGCTTTTTTAGGTCCTGCCCTTGGGTTGACAACACCTCCATAGACCTGGCTTTTCTAAAGCTTTCTAGCACGTGCTCTTCATCTTTATTCTTCACAACACTTTTGCTTGGTAAGTGAATTGACGACACCGCCCTCTTAGGTCTGAGTAATCTGGAACCTGTGGTAGATTTTTTGTTGAATGGAAGATTTTTTCCCAGGCTGGTGGTCTTATACACGGGGCTGAAATCCATCCCTTCAAGGCAGAAGGTGCGATTCTCAATTTGCAGTAGCCCCTCTACACTCCCGCTTTTGCATCTACGTACTTCAGATTTGTCTAAACTTTGTCCTGAGACTTTTTTTATATTAGCTAATTTACTTTTGTCATGTTTTTGTTGGGTCAAAAATAATGCAGCATTGTCAAACTTCAATTTTTCCTCTCGAAATTTGTTTTCAGCTTCTGGAAGATTGGAACAGGATGCAGAATATTGTGGTTTGTTTTGCACAAAATTATTTTTATTTTCTAAACTGGTCTCTGAATTCCATGATGAAGGTGAAGATGAAGAAATGTTAGACAAGGGCTGGTGACAAAAAGTGTTATGATCGTTATGGGTTGCAGAGTGGTGTTGGTAGTTGTAAGGATGATCATCATGGCTGTCCTTTGGTCTCCCATGCTTTGAGTAGGAGTGACTGATATAAACAAACAAGAACACAAGAACTGACAAACTACTGCAAAGAAAGCATGACAATATCAAAAAAAAGTGTTAAATAAATTCACCATAAGAAGAAATAATACTTGGAACTGTGGTAGGTAAAGCAATTTACAAAGACAAATTCATTTGAACTAATTTTAAAATCTAGTTCATCAATTATTCTAACATATCAAGCCACATTGGTGTAAAATGGAAAAAGCCCATACCCATATGATCCTTGGCTGTGGCCTAAATTGTGATGAGGAATAACATTCAGTTTTTTCTGAAGTAGAAGTTCGTCTTCAGTTGATCCACTTACACTAGCAAAACACTTTGTCTGTTTTTTCATAGTTGTTCTATTAGTTTAACCATAAAACTGTACTAATTAAGTTTTGCTAAATAAAAAATTGCAAAAGGTTTGTATTTTGATTTTTAAATAAAAGTTCTTCAGCACAGTCTAATATAATCCACATTGATGCTCAACACCAGAACAGAGTCTGGACTGCAAAATTGATTAAACAACAGTTAATCCTCCCTCACCCAATAGTCATCACACATGATGCAACATTATATAACTGTCCTTGTGAACAATGGGATCATTGAATTTAATTTAAAGCAGAAATCAGTGACATATATAATACGCACATGTAGACAGGGATCTAACATGGGCAGCCTAAATTTGTTCCACTGTCCTAATCAAAGTTCTGGTTGTGATAGCTATCCGTTTGTATTGTGAACATGACCTGTACATTCACACCATTGTACATATTAAATATGGAAATAGAACATTTTATTCAGAACTATGACACATTTTTAAAAGGTAATACTTGATTTTTAGCAATAGCTGCCCTGGTTCAAGTTGTAATTATATGATAAGCTAGCACATCCAATCAAGTATTAAGAGAAATTACAAGTTACAAATAATTGAATTTAACACTTTTTGGAAGCCAGAATTGATGCATTGGCCTTATATTTTAGCTGCAAGTAATGGCAACGAGGTAAAACTTCTCGTGGATTAAGTTTCGCCTCCCACTCCAGTAGTGGGAAACAACACCGAGAACATTTTTGCTCTTTGCCACAAGAAGTAAAATTGTCTTGTTGTTCTTCTGGGTCCAAAATGGCGCTCAGATTTCTATTCTGTATGAACTATAGATAGTGATTGTGAACTCCTCGAATATGGTACATTGTACGTCATCCTTATATAGTAATCTGACTTTTTATTGAATCAGTTTATTTAAACCCGGTCTTAAAACATTTATTATAAACAGAAAACATTCGCTTCGTGCGTTTTGGTGAAATATATTTTCGATTCACTCGAGTGACTTTTAATTAAAGACTCGGTTCACCAACACGGGCTGATTCTTTCTTCTCCCGAACATATCTACGTTTTTATCTTTCTTTTTTCGGTATCTTTAATTAAAATCTATACATATTACTTTTTAATAAATCGTATAATAATCAGAACGTATAAGAATGTGACGTTTAAAAACAACGTAACCCAAGAAAATGAAATCCAGTAAAATCGTTTTGTTGTGAGTCGGCTCTACGTTCAACTCAATGAGTCGACTCACTTTTGCTGAACAAACAACGAATTATCAAGCTTGGTGAACAAAACGCGTTATTCATCTACTATTTTCATATTTGCTCGATTTTTTACAAATGTATTACTTAGAAAAGATTGCCTACATACATGGTTGTATTCTGTGTGACTATTAAAACATACAGCCGTTTAGTTTATACAAAATTGCCTAGTTAGTTTTTTTCTCTTTAGGAAATGGCGCCGTCAGTGACACTGTTGTAATACTTAAATTTTTGAGTTATATTTTAATATTAATATTTTTAATTTAAGGACAATGCTATTGTAACAAATCAAAGCAGCGTCGTATGTTTTTAAGTTTAATGTCCTGGTTTGTTGAAATATAATAACGGTGGATAAAATAACAGAAACACAAGAGTAAACAAGATAAATCTGAAGGGAGTAAATAGAAGTGAGTTAATTTAAGTTAAATATTAGTACCAACAACTTTCGTGGTAGTTTGAGATTTTAGGGCACCATGAGTCAACTAACAGAGTTCGAAAGAGGTCAGATAGTGGGTGCCCGAACAGCAGGGGTATCCGTCACTAAAACTTCTCAATTATTTAACGTTTCAAGAGGAACCGTTTCAAAAGTCATGACAGCTTATATTCAACATGGACAGACATCAGCCAAGAAGAACAGTGGTCGTAAATCGAAGCTCACTGACCTGGATAGACAGAAACTTATTGCAATAGTTGAAAATTGTCCGAACAGTACAGCCACAGAAATAACCACAGAACTTAATGAGTTCCTCAATAACCCAGTCTCAATCAAAACGATACGCCGAGAGCTTCACAAAGCTGGATTTCATGGTGGTGCTATGGCACGGAAACCTTTATTATCAAAGGCCAATGAGGCAAAGTACACAAAAGCCGAACCCCTAAAATATGACCCTAGAAATGTAAGTTTGGGTGATGGCAAAGACTGTTCTCAGGCGACAGGGTCTTCTACAAGCCCTGACCCGTAATGGCATAAACATGGTACATGGTCTACAACTGTGATCTTTGAAATATATTCAGGAATGTTTAGATGTTAACAGTCACAACATTTAGTTTTTGCCTAATTTCTTACAGAAAAAATGCATCATGTTTACCAGTTGACTAATAAATCCTGTATACACTTATGTAGTCACGTGTCTATTAAATTACGAAATCTGGTTTATTAGGAAACAAGTGAGACACAGCATCCAGTATTTCCATCTTATATCTGGTATTTCTACTTTTAGGAGGTTCAAATTAAGCAGATGTTCACAACATAGGCTAATGCTCATTAAGTGATTTAATGAACACTACAATCAAATATAGTGCCTTGGACACTAATCTGTAGATTTGAAGATTGTAGTAAATATACATGTTCTAGGACATAGGCTAAACGGACATTGTTCTTTACTTTGTTTTCTGTTATTTCGTCCACCTACTGTTTGTAAAACCACTGCTGGCTTGTTAAGTCTTACTATAATGTCGGTTCATTGTAATTACTATGTTATATAGTATAACTAGACACAATGGTCTATGTTTAAATGTTGTGATGCTGTTTGCACAGGTATATTTAGTCTCATTTAGTCAAGTCTTTTAATCAAAAAAGTTAAAAAGAAAGATCACTTTATTAATCCTAGAGGGAAATTCGTGTGACAGACATATCATGTCTATTTCTTTTTCCCCCTGGTAAAATTGTATCAGGCCATCACATCATTCATTGTACATAGACACAATTGTACTAACAAAGAGCTTTTAAAATTATTATTGCTACATGCGAACTCAAATTGGAATTGGTCCATAGATGTCAAAGACTTAAGATCCGTTCCAGATACTTACTGTTTGGTAATTTGTTTATTTCTGGGGCTTTTTTGAATTTGGGATTTTTACTCTTTATTGTTTTATAAAATATTTACACATATGTTGTAGGTTCTAATTTCTGTGTGCTGTTGGAGGTCCTCTACACTTTCTTGGCCACAACCACTTGTTGCAAGAGCCTGATGTTGCTATAATAAAGAATAAAAGTAAGTTTGTATTTAGTACTTTGTACTCAGGTCGCAGTTATAATATTTTAAATTTCCAGCCCATCATTAAATACATTTTATAATATGAATAAAACATCTACCAATAATCATATGCAACATATATTTACATTTATTTTCTGCCTGTGTGTGGGCATGTTTTTGTATTTTTATTGTATTAGGATTTGGGATTTAAGATCATATTTATCACTTTAGGTTACATTTATGACAGGCATAATAGTTTACAGTAGTTAGTTCATTTAACACAGTTATGACAGTTTAGTATCTCTAGCTCACCTCACTTGCATGTTTTTCATACTGTAGGAGGAAACCTGAGCACTGGTGTAAATCCACACAGACACAGGAAGAACATGCAAACTTCACACAGCAGAGATCCAGACCACCCAACCTAGTGACAGTACCAATGTGCTGCTCCTGTTACTGGGCCAATTGTTTAACATATTTTGCAGCTGGTCGTTTTATCGATTTGCTTTAATGAGGTTTGTTTAATTAAATTGTGCTGGATGAATCCCATATATTATCCACCAGATGGTGCTAAGGATGTACGTTATTGTTTTATTACTTAAATATTGCTATGTATTATTACGAGTATTTAAAATACTTCAGAACTGCAATACTACAAAGACATTTTATCATTTTGCTTGTGCATGTAAAATTAATCTCGGGCAGCACACAAACTTGCACAGGTGAAGCCTGGTTTTTTTTTTCTGAAATAGTTGTAATCACGTTTCACATTTTAACACAATTTCACTTTAGTGGTGACATGTCCGTGGACAGCCACCGACAAGCTGAGGTATGTCTATTAACCCCATGAGTAACTATACTGTATATCAGTGGGGATTTGAATTACCGATTCAAATACTGTGTACTTGGAAAGATTATGAACTGTAATGTAAATACTTTAAAATGGAAACACTGGTAACTGGATTTATGATTCTACATATAAGCTTTTCAAATAAGATTATATTTGCATTAAATGCTTTATGAAGATTGAAGCTTTAATTAATTTTTAAAAATGTTTAACAACAAATTGAATACTGTAATTAACATGTTTATGATTGTTGTTTATTTCATGACTTGGTTATGTACTCTTGAAGATTCCTATCTGCACACATCTACATGTAATGTACTACTCAGTGTTTTCTTTTAGGCATACAATATTTGTGCTTTTATTTTAGTTTTGTCTTTGCCAATTTGATCATTATGTTCTTTACATGTTGATATTTCTTGATGTAATTCAACATCTTGATTTATTAAATAAATGAATAAATTTGAAAGGTTATCAATTTTGAAATCTCAATAGAAAATGTGTGTAAGTGAGTTATTATTTATATTTATTTATGTGGAAGTAATTATGTATTTCATATTTAAAAAAGATAAAGGACCCCACTAATCCAATGTAAACCATTTATTCATTTGTTATACATTGATGTCTGGTGTCATTTGTTTAAGCACTTTTTAGACTTCTGTCTTTACCTAGTTTACAACTTTTGAAATATATAATTGTTCAGGTGATTCCTGAATACTAATGTAATCAAAAGCCATTTGATGGCTGTTCAATACCACAAAGTGGGACAAATAAAAGGTGTAAAGTTCCAGTGATTAAAGTGTTTATAATCAGTGAACTGCTTCCTACTCTCACGTCACTGATTAAAATGCAGAAACCAAGTCACAATATAATTTCATGGTTTTAACACAGAGCCGCGGTAAGTGTTTTTCTGTGAACATTGTCATTCATGGCTTAAAGGTTTCTGAGTGAATATTAAAGCAATGCCCTTGTGTTTAAGTAAACACATTTGTAAAAGTAAAACACATAAGTCAAAACATTTACTTCGATGTTTCAATACATACCTAGATTTGGTATATATTTGTGCTACACTTCACTACACAAAAGGAATGGTGAATTTGTTGGTGTATACAAGCAATTTAAGAATGTATATGTTTTGTATACTTGTATACTTTTATGTTTATAGACTTGCAGCTGGAAAACATATCACACATATTTCAAGGTGTGTTCTGTAACTCAGCCCCCCAGTTTCATTCCTTGGTGAAACATCTCTGCCTTATTGGCCTACAATTAGCAAGTGTGAACAAGCTTTGAGAAGAACATTTCATATGGAATCATTGTCCTTTCTTCTTATGCAAAAACATCCATGGTTGATCGCTTTAGTGCTACACAGTAATGATTTAGATATGTGATTGTATTTTAAGAAGGCTATCAGGTTAGTTTTTGCTGGATTTTCAGACTTTGGCTGACATGGAAATGTGCCTAGGATATTTCTTTTTTAAAAAGGTCATTTCTTCAATCATTGGTTGTAATGCTCGGTGCAAAGAATATTGCACGGCCTGAGCTACCCACGAGGAAACATTGAACTATGTCTGTATTTAAAGCATTGATGGCATTGTTAGGAAATTAGTGTCCAAGTCAAAGTAACTTTAACCTAATATCATGTGTGGCCTAAAAGTGGTTGATCACTGGATGATTTAAGTTATATAACATAAATGTATGTATTTTTATTAAGTGTGTTGAGGTAAATGTTTTTTTAAACTGCTAGGTTGACTTAAAAATAAGATACGTGGTCGACTCGGTTTAAAACCCCTTGAGAATCGACCCCCACTGACCAGTATACGTGTCGAACGTGACAGAAACAGCTGTAGTTTTGTGCTATTTTTTTCTCCTGCACCAAACCCACAGTTTGTGAATACTAAATGACTAGTAAACGTTTTGGCTGTAACAGCTGTTGTAATACTAAGCCAATGTTTCATGATGTGTTATTAAGAATTATAATTTCGTATATATTATGTTATAAACCCAACACATAGCTTATAATAATAATAGAATAATGATACCAAGACATGACATCACAATAAAAGCATGTATTTAACCAGAAATGATTAACAATCCGATCATCTGAATTAATAATCAGATATGACTCGACATTTCTAGTTTGGACCAGAACTTTCTGGCATTGCTACGTCATTGTTTTTATTTAAACGGACCTGCGCAGGCGCAGTCTTCCAATGCAGCAAAATTTAAAAGTAGATCCGGGCTGGCAAACCGGTTTTAACTGGACTAAACAAAGCCGCTATGCATCTGAGTAAAATATTCATCCGCACTGCGCCTCTGACGTCAACTGATTGAAAAACAAAACAAAAAATAACATTCAAGAGGAACTGCCTTGTCTAAAGTAAACCACCAGTTTGAGCTTTAACATAATCCACATGTGAATAATAAAACATATCAATATAATATTAGATTGTAAATTTAATTTGCTCATGCCGGTCTACCACAAACACAGTCCGTGCCAGTGTTATAATTGTAGAATATTTTTGCAGCCATTACGTTACAATTAATCACATTTTTTACATTTGTAGAGAGTGCATAACGATATAATAACGTTATTTTTCCGCAAAACGTACGTTTTAGATGTTAAGAACTATTTTTTACAACACGGCGGAAGGATTCAAATTCAGGGCGGCGTCCGTGACAGCTTTAAAAACGGCAGTTGCTCATCTAGTAGTTCACTTTTTTGTTGGCGGTTTCTGAGAAGGTTGTGTAGTCGATTGCAGAGTCTCGGCGGTGGTGATAAGTTGTTTTTAGATTTTGTACTTTTGCTAATATTTAAGTAGAACATTGTGCTGTCTTATCGTTGTTTGTAGTCGATTGTTTGTCGATAGATTTAGTATTTCGTATGTATGAAAGGTGTAATTGTGTAAGTAGGAATACACCGAGACGTAATTTTCTATTGAATTATGGCGTTTTTAACAGTCCGAATGCGTTACTGTCTTTCCCAGTCAGTAGCTTTTCCTTTTAATCGGGTATTTTTACTAACTTTTGTTTAGTGGTTTTGAACAGTAACGGGCCTAAGTGCGTAGACAAAATGGCGCTCGTTGACTGAGTAGTTTACATTATGGTTTTATTTTCTTTTTTGGAAGCTTTCGAGCTGACGTAGTGTGCTAATAATTAATTCAAGGTTCTAAGCGTGAAATGTTTTAACAGCAATTTTAAATATTGTTCGTTATACTACATCCGAAATGGCGTCGAGTGAGCAGTTTTTTTTCTTCATAGCTTTAACCATTTAATTTTTTTGACGTAAAATTTCAGCCAAATGGACTGGGTTACATTTCTGAAATCGGCTGTTTGTCAGTATCTTTGTATTTGGATCCATTTTTTTTTCATTGGACTGAGTTAATAATTTGAAGGACTTAGCTGTATACAACTACATAATTAGTCGTGTCTACTGAAAGAGGATCGGGAACAGAAGAGTCGGGGACCAGACGAGTCCAGGGGAGGATCAGGAAAGCTCAGGCCAGGGTGAAGAAACGAAGATCGGGGATAAGACGACAGAGCAGGCGGAGTTTCCAGAGAAGGGGCTCAAGACAGAGTAGCAGCAGCGCAAGTGGCCACAAGAGGGAGTCAGCTGATCTAAACCAGAAGGAGCCAAGCTAAAGCGGGTGTCTACAGGGAGAAGTGAGAGAGCAGGGATCGATTACGTGTCCTGAGTAGCGTCAGCAGTCATTGAGGGACTTTGGTTTGTATAAAGGGTAGAAGTATCGGTAAAGAAAAAATACCCAAGTTATTGTTATCAAAAAAGCATTTGCTCGTACAGGTTTGTTTTTTCTTTTCAGACGTGGTGCATATGTGTGGTTCTACAGTTTGTTGACCAGTCTGAGTCCTGCGACGATGAGCGTCTGTAATCGGCTCTGTACCGGCACTGAGTTCAGATGTAGTCATCAGGAAAAGGGACCACCCGGCGTCTTAATCTTAAAAGCGTATCCGAGAGCGAGAGGCCATCTACATTGATGCTTGTTCGACATTGAAGTCCCAACTGCGTCGCTACATACTAAAACCAACATCCTAAACCATCGTCTGGCTTAACTTTGAATCTGCCCTACGCACCGTTTGCTGGTAAAACGTAACCGATGTTATCAGGTTAAAATTAAGGGAGTAAATATTCCCTTATTTAAAAAAAGAAATAGACTTGCAAATGTGGTCTGTTTGTTACCTTGCGTATTTGGGACTGGGAAGGGGCAACTGCGTTTTTGAGTGCTTTTTTCACAGGCTCACGATCTGTAAAATAGCACGACAGGATCCCTTGGCTGGTAGTGTGAATCCTGCGGTTAAGGTGCACGACAATGTAAAGAATCTTGTAACTCTTCAAGTAACGGCCCTGGTTGGATTTTGAGGTATCACTTGCTAGTTTTGGTGAATGTAAAAATCCTGTTTCATTCAAATTTTCAAATGAAGTGTTACTACTGGGGTGGGGGTGGGGTTTGTTTAACCCATATCTGTTTTTAAGCTTTTGCAGCATTTCAAAGTGGGTAGTTAATGACTCGTGTAGTGCAGTAAGCACCAGCAGAGGAGGGACTCTTCATGACTGCTAGCGCAAAACCTTGGCCACAGACAAACCCACAGGCATGAAAGGAATATGAAGCGCGTTGTAAGATGGCATCGGGATTATTTTCGCCCTGGTTTTGTATTTGGATGTTTGTGTGCTTTGGGGGGGGGGGGCTTCTTACTTGTGACTTTTGCAGATTAATGGAACCATATCCACAAAACCACTTGTACTTCAGCCATCTACGGTCCCCTACATACTGAAAGATGCATCATATGGTTTTACCAGTACAGAAACGGCAAGTAAACTATGTGCAAGGCACAAGAGTGATTAGTTTATACATGATACCAGAGCTGTGTATAAGTAGTTCTGTATTGAGCCAAGTTGAGTGGATGTGGTTGTAGACTTTTCTTTTTCAGTGTCCCAAGTGCTTTCATGTTGAAGATCTGCTGCTCACCCTAATGCATTTTGTACTAAGGTTTGCTTTCGCACTTAATTATGTATGCACATATTTTTGTGGGTCATTTTAATTTGAATGCTTACATGTTGTAACATTCTTGGTTAATAAATTAATTGTCTCCTTGTTGAAACATTGGTATGCATTTGTCGTTTTTAGGGGTTGGGGTGGCATGTCTGGGGTCTTTTCTGCTTTTTCAGGTGTGAATGTTGAGCTTGGTGATTTGTTAGAACACATGATCAACCCAGGGATTGGCTACTCTTTTTCACGATGGAAAGAAAAGTCCAGCCCTACTACATTATTGGGGAAGACCATGGGAGAGAAGGCAGTGTCTAAATCAAGTTTAATTTATAAATTTGTAATGCATGCATTTATACATCTGCTTAAAATTTTATAGATTTGAGCATTTCAGTTTTGCTTTTTGTTTTGTGAGGGTTGGGCAAGGGGTCTCTGCCTTGTTGGTCTTTACAGATTTCTTAAAGCCACGGAAGCTTGCCATCTATCTTAAGAAGTCGTGCCCCGGATTCATCAGCGCGTTGATTTCGTACAGGCAGGAAAAAGTTGCAGGCCTTTCAAAATCGACTCTTCATCCAATACGCATGTACAACTGTACATGTGTTAAATTTGCTATGCAAATGTATAGCAAATTAGCTGTTGTGCAACTGTACTTCAGCCCTCAAATTAGCTTGGCTGTGCAACTGTACAGCTTTAATTGGACTGCAAGCTCTGAGAAGTGTGCTGGGTAGGGTGCTCTGTACTTTTGTTTGTCTTCTGCAGCATCACCAGTCTCGTGCCAGTCGCATTTCATGGCAAGTGTAATCAGGCTTCTGCTTCATAGTTTTGCTACCAGCGTAAATTGCCTTCATTCTTGCTGTTCTGGTAATAACTTTTTGTTTTAGCCATTGTTTTTATATTGTAGTTGGTGTGGTGGTTTTTGTGTAACAGTCTCTTTCAGATCACTCGCGTTTGTATGACCGACCAATGAGTCCTGAGTGACGCAGCATCCTGTCGCTTGAGAGCTTGGTCCCAACTCTGGTCCGTGTGTGCTGTGCTATTTCCCTCCACTTTCTCAGGTTAATTTTGCTTAGGGAGCCAATTTGTTGAGTGTGCTAACTTGGACAGACCTAAACTTGATGGAGCTCTGGAAAATCCAGTTACTCTGATCAACCTCAGTCTTGTCTTGCTGCTAATTGAGCATCACTCTGCTGCTACTTTGGTGGAAGCTAAGTAAACATTAATTTCTTAACCTGATTGCATGTACAGCTTTGCACTATTATAAACTTCCAGTGTAGTGTAGGTTTTTTTTGGGTTTGTGGGGGTGGTTTTCTTGTGTTTTTGTTTTCCAGATTTCTGTTTAGGCTCCCTATGGCTGAATCGGCAAGTGTCCTGAATGATTGGCTGGATGTTTTCATGTGTCTGTAGTTCTACTCCCCGGAGAAGTTGTCTGCAGTTGCTGTAAACTTGACATTTAGCGATATCTCCTTTTGGTTGTTGGCTTACCTTATTCAGGCATAAAGGGTTGGGAGGGGGGGGGTCGCATAACATTGCCTCTTCTGTCTTTTCATTGCAGTTCAACGCTTAAGAGATGTTCGGCGCATGATTGTAAAGCCGCAGTGGAGAAATTGATAAGTTCTTCAACTTCAAATTAAGGCTTTCTCGATTATATTTTGGGGTAGGGGTGTGTCTGCACTTTCTGTCTAGTTTACAGGTAGTCACTGTTGGGCGGAAGTTTGAAAAATCATACTGCATCGACTGTTTTCGCGTCTGTCCAGACATGGAATTGAATGGCGGTAACTTCTTAATTTCTAACAGAGGGGTGGGGGGGAGTGTAAACTTGTATTCTGTCTCATTTCAGGTGGTTACAAAAGATAATGACTTTCTCTGAGGAAGCCTTGTCTAAAACATTAAAGGTCCAGTTTAAATTAAGGCCGTTTTATTGCCATAAAATGTTGGACTGTGTGGGGAGGGGAAACGTGCAGTGTTCTGTGTAGTTTCAGGTAAACGTGGAATCCAGTGGAAGAGGTCTGGGTGTTAGCGCAGCGGTCTGGGGTTTTTCTTTTCCTGATGGAACAAATAACCGTTGTTCCATCAGGTTTTGCTTTTTAGCCTCATTCGAAACAAAAAAGCAAAAGACTCTGGTGGTGGCACTCCTGGTTTCTGGGATGGGGTTCAATTCCCTGCGGAGTCCTTGCTTTGAAATTACTCCTGACCGCTTTCTTAAAACACCCTCTGCTAGTCTTGCAGCACATATTGAAAGGATTGTAAATTTATAATCTGAACAGAGCCACTGGCTAATCAATCAACATTGCTTATGTCGCTGTTTAGATGGCTTATTTGATCACTGTTTGCAAAGACTCAATAAATGCTTTAAGACCTCGAAGGCTACTGTTTTTTGTAATGCTACTTTCAACTATTCTTCGCCCATGCATTGTCTATTTTATTGTGTACATATTTACGTGATACCACCTCAGATTTGTTGGAACAAAATCCAAAGTGCTGTAAATGTGACATTTTGTATGGGTGCACCACAAATAAGATGAATACAATTTAGTTTTGTAGTTACATTTCATTTGTACCCCAAGTTTACCTTTCAATTCCATGAAGATTAAACCTCTTTCTAGCCCACACTGGGACACACATGTACAGGGTCCTTAAACTAAATATTTTATAGCGGCTGTTCTGATAATTTTCAATTATGATTTGTAACGACAAGTTACAGTACTGTTCAGTTTCTGTAGTTTTTTGCATGTTTTAATAAAAACACAGTATGAATCTATTCTGCTTATTTTAATGAAATTTGCACTTACATTAATTGCTCTCACATTAAAAACTTTTGGAAGGGGGTTTCATTACCCAAGAATTGTTCTATGCACTGCCTTGGTGCTTAAGCCTAAATACATTATATTGTTACTGGCCTTTTACATAAGAGTGGTATAGGTGGAACAACTCCGTTCATTACAAAATGAAACATGTCTTTTGTTCGGGGTGGTATGGGGTTGGCATGTTTTTCTGGTGTCTTTGTGAATTTACTCTGGGTGCTTTAACTTCATTCTAGACTCCTACAAATAAGACATGCAAATGAGATCAGCCTTTTGTCAAACGTAACCAGTCATTGACCGCAATAACGATGCAACAGGTTTTACATAAAGTTTAGTTAGATTAACACTGATGCTAATTGTAACGCAATGTTGTGTTATTAAATGGCTTCCAAACCAACTGGGGTGTGTTTAAAGAAAAAAGGTCGATTATATATCGTCTAGACAACGAATTAGCCCATCTGAACTTCGTTTACTATGAAGAAAATTTAATAAAATCCAATTTTATTTATGTAGCACTTTTTACAATAAACGTTCTCTCAAAGCAATTTTATTACAGGAAAAATACAGGACGAGCAAGCCGAGGGCGACTGTGGCAAGGAAAAACTCTCAGAGAAACCAGATTAAACAGGGCCCGTCCTTCTTGAGTAGTCCTTGCATGCATGCAGCAATATTGGAAGAAGTTGCAAATGGGGAGTCTTTAAATTAACGTGGTTATTTAAAAAAAGAAGTTATTTTACCACGAACTTTGTAAGTAATTATAGTGCAAACGTCAACGCTTAACTGTTTGTTTGTCAAATAAAGCTACAGCCGAGTTATACTGCCCCCTGTCGGTAGCGCTTCAGTCTCGCCGGTATTCATTGCCGTTTAATGTACATTGAACCAGGGAAGGATGTGGTCTTTCTTTTCGAGAGATCCAGTTAAAGATTTCAATTATGAAATTTTACCAGAGAATCAGAGTAAAACAGGCATATGGACTCTACATCGAGGAAAACGGAAGGTTAGACTTCTAAAATATTGTTAAAATTGTTTCATTAGCAGGCCGTTTTCGTCAGCCTCGGTCTGGATTACCAGATAGCATGTTAGCATTAACGTTAGCTTGCGCTATATGACTGGACACAACAGGACTGGGTTTGTTTTATCACCGGATATGTGATATTTAATTACAGATTAATGCAACAGTTTGTTGTGGTTAAATGAATTTGTCAGAATACCGTCAGTACTAAAACTAAACCGTTAGCAGCCACGTAGATTAACATGAGTTCGCATCGACGCCACGTCAGGACGTAAATCTACGAAATTAGCCGATAGCTAATTAGCACTTTGCTCCTACAGGTGTGATGCTAATGCTTCTCTATGTACACACATTATTCACGGTTTATTTTTATTACATATATATACATTCGTCTGCGGAAAGCTCAAACATCAGTATATATCAGTCGGTTCATGACAAATTAAAGTAAAGCAAGCTGTTATATGTGAATCTGTGGGTGGATAAACACAATTATTTCAAATACTCGTACAAATTATTATTATTATTGTTGTTGTGAAGACACCACCAGCGTTTAGGCATGTAAACCACTTTTATGTCTGGGTATTAAATCTTTCAACGATATAATGAAGTGTATACTGAACAGTTCTCTCTGTTCAATAATGGAATTAGATGCCGCTAGGTGGCGTAGTGTAGCGCTGTTGTCTCACAACAACAAGTCCTGGGTTCGAGCCTCAGGTGGGGTGGTCCAGGTACTGCACAGATGCAGAGTTGATATGTTCTTCTCATGTCCATTTGGGCTTGCTCCTGTTTCCTCCCACAGTCCAAAGATATGACACTAGTATATCACCGATGTGGTGATTCCCTGAGCGAGGAGCCGCCAAAGGAGCCCATATTGTAAGCTAGGGGTGGCATGCTGGCGCAGTGGAAAGCATCGTCACTTTACAGCATGTAGGGCCTGGGATAGATTTCTGTGTAGAGTTTGTATGTTCTCCCCTGGCTTTCGTGGCTTTTCTGTCGCTTTTTCATGAGTAATAACAAATATCTGTTGTTTCTTTTATTTATTGGTTTATTACCCAAAGTAGGCTTTTATAATCGTTGTAAAACTAACATTTCAGTTTTAAAGAGACAATTCTTCACAATCAAATTCAAATTCAATTTTATTTGTCATTACACGTATACAGATGTACAGTACAATGAAATGTTTCTTTTCGCTTATCCCAACTTGTCTGGAAGTTTTTGGGGTCAGAGTGCAGAGTCAGTCAATGTACAGCGCCCCTGGAGCAGACAGGATTAAGGGTCTTGCTCAAGGACCCAACAGTGTAGCGGAGTGTTGCAGAGCCTGGATTTGAACCCCCAACCTTTGGGTTCCCAGCCCAACACTCTACCCACTAGGCTACACTGTCCCCAATGTTTTGTGATGTTTGCTGAGTAAAACTTGTAAATACTAGAATCAACACAGGCTAAAATATTAAATAGGCACTGTCACGTGTGGTTTAAAAAACATAAAGCGTGTCTGGAATTATTATTGGTTATTATGGTTAATAATGTGCATTTACTGATGAACAATCTGACCGTTAAGGCTTTGCTTGTGTGTCATTCTTCTGCAGACTACTGGTGAGCCCGTGTCAATCTTTGTTTATGATGTGGCCCAGGGAACAGAGGAGCAAACACAGCTGGCTAAAGCAGCATTTAAACGTTTAAAGACACTAAGACATCCCAACATTCTTGCTTATGTAGATGGACTAGAGGTGAGGAGTGGTAACATCAAACCCAATTTCCTAAATGCTGAGGTTTGCAGTTGTGGCAGACATCCAGGACAGTCCATTGAATAAAAAATACATTATTTGTCCTTTGTTTGTGTTTGCAGACAGAGAAAAGCCTGTATGTGGTTACAGAGCCAGTTATACCGCTTGCTTCACACTTAGAAACGCGTGCAGGAAAAGGTGGTTCGGGAGAACTGGAGATTTCTTGGGGCCTTCACCAACTTGTGGTTAGTAGATGCAACAATGATACCTATTGTTCCAAAGCACCCAATTGTGTGTACTTTTATTGCCATGCCTGGTAATCATGAGCTCATCTTCGTTTTTCTGAATCCTTGTTCAGAAAGCACTTAGCTTTTTAGTGAATGACTGCCATCTCCTTCATAATAATGTTGGAACGTGGGCCGTGTTTGTGGATCGTGCTGGCGAATGGAAGCTCGGTGGTTTGGATCATGTGACATCCGACCAGGGAGAACCTTCGTCATTACCCCCTGCCAAAGTTGTGAATCCAGACCTGGAGAAGTATGACCCTCCTGAGAGTCCCAACAATGGAGGAGAGAAGTGGTGAGTGCCATGATGAGTAGGACAATAAGAAAAATATCATGTAAACCGTAATGGACCAAATCTATTAATGAATTATATATTGGTAAAGTCCTTCATTTTAATTTAGAATACTTAATCACCACAGTGCTTTAACAAACTTAGGAATTATTTTTCCATATTCAACCCAATATTTGCAGTGAAACACACATTAACACAAACTGGTGTAGGCACACCAGGAGGCAGTGAGCACACTTGCTCGATGCGGTGGGCAGTCCGGGGAGCATTAGAGGTTCTGTGCGTTCCTTTCCTCCAGCTTCTTTAACCATGATGCATTGATTGTGTGAAAATAAATTGGGTTGCTTGGGGAAAATGTAACATTTGGTTAAAGTGTATTTGGTTTTCCTTCAGGTCAGGAGACATGTGGAAGCTCGGTTGTCTTATTTGGGAGGTGTTTAACGGATCTCTTCCTCGTGCCTCATCTCTCCGATCTCTTGGAAAGGTAGCGCAGCTCATCCATGTCTCCAGAACAATGTCTTTACATCATGAAAGATATTGCTGTGATCAGCGGTGTCTATTTCTGGTGAAAATGCTTAAAAAATATTAAGCCTTAATAAATTCATTTTATTAGGGTTTTTAAGGTTTATAGGTTGCTTAGGTGGCACTATCTTAAATTCACTGAGCTCTTGGTTGAATCTTTGCAATGGATCAAAGAGTGAATTTATGCTAGTTTAATGTTTTAAAAGACACTAATGACAATACACCTAAATTTGCGTCCTCTTTTTGTGTCTTGCAGGTCCCAAAGCAACTGGTACCTCACTACTGTGAGCTGGTAGGAGCAAACCCAAAGGTTCGACCCAACCCAGCTCGCTTCCTGCAAAACTGTTGCATGCCTGGAGGATTCTTTAGCAACAGCTTTGTCGAGAGTAACCTGTTTCTAGAGCAGATCCAGGTAGACCTACAGAAATGTTTCACATGTTAACGTATTTTCCGAGCGATGAACTCGGCTTGATAAAGCTTATACTTATTAGGTTTTGTAGAACATTTGGTTTTCTGTTGTTTATCGTTGATGATGATTGACGTCTCTTCTTTTTTTGGCTTGTCTACATGCGTTTAGATTAAGGAGCAAGCCGAGAAGCAGCAGTTTTTCCAGGATCTGAGTGACCATCTTGACTCTTTTCCTGAAGATTTTTGTAAACACAAAGTTCTGCCTCAGCTTCTTACAGCCTTCGAGTTCGGCAACGCTGGTGCCGTTGTTCTAACGCCTCTGTTTAAGGTACTTTCGGTGACTTCCAACGATTTGTTTGTATTTTTTCTAAAATGTGGGATTATGTTGAATTCTCTTCTCTTTTGTCATAAGTATTGTGGTTTGTACGTAGTATTTCATGACCTTGTAGACAGACACAGGTATTCTGCATTCCCAAAGATATTTTGGGCCACCAGTTGCAAATATGGAATTATACAACAAACACTGTTATGAGTAACGATACACAACCGAAGTAGCTTCCTTATAAATAGACTAAAGATGACCTTGATGCTTAAAGAAAGCCTCAATATTGTAAGTTTTGTTTTAGCACATATAGTCAAAAAACTGCTACTCAGAAATATTGGAGTATAAAAAATTTGGTTTACATGTGATTAAATCAGTAAATACACAACTCAACTTGTTGTCAGGTTGTTGTACTGTACACACTACATTACGGGGCTGGAATTGGGGTTTTCCATCACTAACTGAAATCACTTTCTTTTATTGTGTTGCAATCCTTGTTTTTATTTTTCACAAAAACTGTGTCACACACCAACATTTAGTTTATGTATAAAGGATTTAAAGAACATATATAGTATCTTGATTTAAAACAAGGTGGATTCTTAATGTTGTGGGAAAGCGTCTTCAATTTTCAATTTGCTAAACACATGCCTGCTAACTACTATTTGTTTGTTTGCTTTGATGGGAATGTGTTCAGGTGGGAAAGTATTTAACTGCTGAAGAATATCAGCAGAAGATCATCCCCGTCATAGTGAAGATGTTCTCCTCTACCGATCGCGCCATGAGAATACGGCTTCTTCAACAGGTCCGACATCTGAATTACATTGTTCATCTTTATAGACCAAAATGTAGCTTGAATGAATGATTATGTTCATATTTTCTCTTTCTGTCTTTTCTTTCATCATAGATGGAGCAGTTCATTCAGTATCTGAATGAAGCAGCAGTCAATTCCCAGATATTTCCTCATGTAGTTCATGGCTTCACAGACACAAATCCAGCTATTAGAGAGCAAACCGTCAAGGTATTTCTTCACGTTTGTGCTTTCATGTCAAGTGTGCTGAATTACAAACTCATTTCAGATTTGTTAATAACAACAAGTCCTCTAAATAATTTAAAGCGGCTTTCAAACAAACAGTTGCTTGGACTTTTTCTGAGCAATTCCAGCAATTGTTTGGCTTACTTTCCTAGGTGTAACTGTCTTGCACATAGTTTTTCCGGGTGAAAACAAGCGTTTGTTTAGTTCGACATGAAAAAAAATAAAATGAATCGAGGTTGTGAGTTTGGTTCAGGCACCAGATGGAGCCAAGCACAGTTGCTTAACAGTTCTGTCAAGATTGTGAAACCTTTCTTGCCGTATTAGGCAGTCGGGTACATTCCAGACCAGTGCTTTTTTTATTCCACAAAACATTGTTTAGAAAGCCTAGAAATTAGATTAAAGTGTAGTAGTGCTGGGCGATTTTCACGATTAATTCGGTTAATTCGAATTACGATTTTATCGCGATTTTCAAAATGGTGTAATCGCGATTTTTTTTTGTCGCTATTCTTTTATAAATCACACTTGCATTGGTGTAAATTAGAAAATTACAATATATATAATATATTCTAGCGATCGCTTAATGTTATGTATTGTGTGTTTGTTTAATATTATGGGTGCTCTGTTCACATGTTGTAGTTATTCCGCTTCGTGTGTGTGTGTGGACGCTAAGAGGGGAGGGAGGAGCCTAGTGCAGGTGTGTAGGGTGCCACAGAGTGTTTGGGAGTGAACCGGTGTGTGTGTGTGTG
>JAOUQU010422319.1:0-10687 GCA_028566735.1 Ammoglanis amapaensis
ACAGCGCCCCTGGAGCAGACAGGGTTAAGGGTCTTGCTCAAGGACCCAACAGTGTAGCGGAGTGTAGCAGAGCCTGGTTTTGAACCCCCAACCTTTCGTTCACAGACCAACGCTCTACCCACTAGGCTACACTGTCCCTAAGTTAATGAGAGTTAATCAAATAGATATTATAGAAGGTTTGGGTGATGACGAGGCCGAGTTTGTTTGTCAGGGTCACAAAACTGGCCAATCGTGCTTTAGAGTGAGTTTAGGACCGAGAACTCAATTAACATCTACATAATTATTTAAGTAATTTTGGTTTTCCATATATCCCATCTACGACTCACAGAAAATAGAGACCCACAAGGTTGTGGGTTTGAATTTTGGCTCTACCACGACCCTATTTACCCGACCCTCATACATATGTAGCTGTATCTAACATACAGCTACACATACCTAACGTAATAATGGAATAACAATGAAACCACATTATCACCATTTCCATTATCCACCTCACATAAGTATGTCCACTGCATGTTAATATGGAAGGTAAAGTAGATATTTACCTCAACAACATCCTCATCTCCTCTAAACTCCTCTTTACAGACTTAAACCCTATGTAGCTTTATTATGCACCTATTGACTTTTCCATTTTACCACAGGATACTTCTGGGTGACTTGATCTATCAGATTCTAGATATTTTACACATCTGGGTAACATATTATGTCTGTTTGATACACTTGCCCAAGAACATTTTACTATTGGCAGCCAGGTATAAACAAAGAGCCCTGATTTTACTCTGCAAAATATTTATTGTTTAATAAACTCATCCACCAAATGGTTATTGATGTGTGACGTGTATATAAATTAACATATACGTGAAACTGCATGTTTTTAATGTTCATTAATAAAATAAGTCATTTGGTCGAGATTAATGCCCACATTTTGCATACAGGATACGTTTCTAGGTCCTTGTGCACCCCCCATGCACTTTGCTCGAATGGAATCCTGGGTAGACTACATTACCTGCATGTGTGGTGGTGACGATGTGCAGAAGGATGAGATTCAGTATTAACAGCAGTAGTTGGGTGTCCTGGGTCGCGGTTCCTGTGATCATGGTGGATGTAGAGTGCAGTAAGTCCGCTGTGTTGACGCAGGATCGGTGGTTATAACGGCGCTTATCACAGGAACAGCGGAATAACGGAAGCCATGAGAAGAGACTAGAACTCACACCCTGCTGAAACTAAGTGTCCACTTACTGAAATGTGTCTGTTTACAACCTTTCTCGTCCGTACATCCACTCTCTCTCTCTCTCTCTCTCTCTCTCTCTCAAACTTTCTCCCCTCCCACTCACAACCTCACAACTGAGGATGAAGAGCAGATCATATTGCACGATCAGACAATAATAACCCGAACCTGACAACACCACCTACATCACTGCTGTTAGTAATGATCCTATAAGCCCTACAATCACCCATCTGCCACTGTTGGGCCCCTGAGCAAGGTCCTCAACCCTTCCCAAATTCTTTACCAATCTTGAATACAGTTATCAGGGCAGTTGACAGTCTTGTCAACAGGGGTCATGGGGATGAAGACTCCACAGGGCCCCGGTGTCAATGTAAAATAAATTAATAGAACTCATTTATGAGCCCCTCTGACCACAAGGCACAGGACAACAGACCCGTTTGCCCTAAACTCCACCATCTTCACCCACCCCGTCAACGCGGTTTGTTGTAGTTGTAAATGGCTTTGGATATAAGCATCCAAATACAGCAAGTAGTATTCAATTTGATGGAATTGAATCAGATATTTAATATTCTCAACTCACTTAGTAAGCATCTTATCCTGATCTGAATGGTGGCACACAGAAACACCCTGAGCGGGGAGGTTATTTATCCCATGGTAGATACACATTAACACCATTGAACTAATACACTCGTGTATGAGTGTTGGGCATTAACGAAGTAAGTGTTAATTGTAAGTTGTATTCTTGTAGATCTGTACATTCTTGTAGATTCTGTAGATCTGTTTACTGGATTATTTAGATTTTTAGGGTACTTTTACTTCAACTTCATCTTCTACATCTTGATCAAATATCAAATCAGTCAAATATCTTACTTTTTACTCCACTGCATTTTGAAAATGTTATGTAAGGTATAGGATTCATGCACTCCAAAAGTCCATTTAATCTGGAGACTTTTTATTAAAGCTGCATAACCTTGTGAGTTTTTATGCTTTGGATTGAATTCCATTTTGAATTATAAAACTTTCACCACTAAGTCTTTCTGTTTCGTCCATTTATCTTCTCAGCCATCTAAAATTCATCACTACACCAGCATCAGCTGTTGACACAATTTGGTGTCCTTCTCATTTTCACCTAAACACTCTGGTTCTTTCCTCTATATTTTATATACTCATTGTACACTACACATCCTTCCAGGATTTCCAGGAATCTACTAAAGTATCTAAAATACTTTATCTCTTTCAACACACCAATCCTCAACTGTTAATTAACAGCAGTCCCAAACTATCCTGGACAACTTCTGTATCGTACAATCTTCTAGACATAAGTCTAGAACTGTTCTCCATATTAGCCCCCAGGTGGTGAAATGAACTTCCCCTGCTTGTTCGAACAACTGAATCTTTTTAAAAAGACAAAAACTTTAAAAAACAACCATAAGAAAATAACCTACACTTACTGTTTTCTTCCTCTTTTAAATGCTCTATCAATGTTCTGTGTTAACAGATTTTTTCTTAGACATTAATAAACAAAGTAATGAAATGTGTACTGCAGAATCACTTTAGATCAGAGAATCTACTAATGCTGTTTTTGTTTTTATTATTTTCACCCCATCTTATTGCATCTTATTTTAAGTTGTGGTGGGTACAGACGACTGAATCAAATACCTTCGCCTATTCATGAACAATAGTTTGATACCAACAGACCATCATTACCAATAGATGTACAGTAGCTGTAAGATCTATGGAAGCAGTGGATTTATTATTATATATATCTTTAAAACATATTTTAAATAGAGAAAAACTTTTACTTTCTATCACTTTCTCTCAATTTGTTGAAGCGAATATGAAATCATTTCAAAACGATATGTCTGTCGACACGAAATCATTAGCATTGAGACATTTTTTGGATTCTTTGAATGATCCAGATAATCCTGCAATATAATTATACTTCTGCATTTTGCAGCCACTGAGTGATCTGCAGCATTATTTAAAACAGTATTTGACAAGTACAAGAAGTGATTGTTAAAGTTGATTGTAGCAGTTTGGGTAGCAATAGTTACAATAATTTATTTACTTGAACTGAAGTTCATAAGGACATCTACCGAGGATCGTATAAGGTACATTTACAGTTTAGGCATTTAGCAGACGTTCTTATCCAGAGCAACTTACAGAAAAGCTTCTATAGTATAACAGAAATACACAACAGTCTTGAGTGGAGATTTGAGTACAAGGTCAAGTCAAGCAAGGTAAGAAGAGCTGAGGATGTGTGGTACTTTACAGGGTTTGATTAGACCCTGGAGGTGCCTTGGTGCTGATCTATTTTTGGTTTTCTAGGCCAGCATCGGTAATTGATACAGTTTCATAAAATGGAAGAGATAATGAAAGAGAAATGTATCATGATTTAGAGAAAATTCTAGTCGGCTAGTCATGAGATCCCATTCTCTCTTCACATGCCTGGATAGGTTTTCCAATTTCCCCTAGTTCACAAAAATATACCTTTGGGTAGACTGGCAGTTTAAAATTGCTGTTCTAAAGTATGGGTAGGTTGGAACCTATGATCAGAGGTGTATCACCCAGTGTTTCCAAATCATAGAATGCTTACTACATAGGGAGTTGTTCTTAAATTGCAGCCAGCAGGTCTTGGAAATGCAGCCCTGAATTCTGTATTTAAAGCTAATTATTGTTGCCTAAACACATTTTGGGGGACTAACTAATGGCCACTGTTACAGTCTCGTCGCCATAGAGATAATCTAATGATCTTCTTATTGGATTTTGCAGATTTGAAGCAAAAAAAAAACTAACAGAAGAATTATTTAATTTTCTTTTACCTGGCAGATGTGTAGCTTGAATCAGCAACCTTCTGATTAATAGTTTAGTGCCTTGACCACTGGGGTAATACTAACCTCAAAAGAAAGAATTTAAATATAAAGCTGTGTGTGGTGTATTTAAAGTGGTGACACTAACACATTGCAACAATTTTGTTTCCTAGTAGTAGCTCAATAGGTAGTGGTTAGGGTTAGTAGTAGCTCAGTGATTTGAGTCTTGGTCACATATTACAATTTAGTATTACAGATTCACTGGACTGCATCTTTTTTTAACTATAAATTGGAGCATCTAATATCCAGAACATGCACAGAACTCCACACAAAAAGAACCCACCTGGAGATCGAACCCAGGACCTTCTGCTAACCGACTCACTGTGGGTGAAACTCGAGGTGAAACAAATGTTAAAATGTGATTATTAAGAAAGATGATTTGACACAGTGAGACACATGTCTGTGTTTTACCTTTTAAGACATGTTGCAGACATCACATTCTAAATGTAAGAATGCCTTTATTTGTCATTACACATATACAGATCTACAGTACAACAAAATTATTTCTTTACACATCCCAACTTCCATAGACTTTAGGGTCGAAGCATAGGTTCAGCTTTCGTACTGTGCCCCTGGAGCAGATGGCGTTAAGGGTCTTGCTCAAAAATCCCAACAGTGGCCGTGTAGCAGAGCTCAATCGTCCGGTTGATAAACCAAAGTTCTATCCACTAGGTCCCACTGTCCCACATAGCATATATTATATGTAAAAAAAAAAAAACATACAACATTTCTGCCGTGATCATGAAAATGTTCTTTCTCTTGAAACTTCTTTTCTCACCCTCGCTGCTTTTAACAGAAAACTAAAAACGTGGAAACATTTTAAAGAACCTTCATATTTATATGCATAAATATGTCCAGATATTATAAAATGCACATTTAAAAAAATTGCACATGAAAAATCTGTTGATGTGATTGACCGAACAAACAGAACTGCCCTCCAGAAGCTCTCGCCAGTCCCCATTAAGCTCTGTGGAGTTTGTGGCTCACATTCCTGACAGGTTTTAGCAGATAGTTACTAAGAGTGTACTCAGCAGGCTGAGAAATTCTCACCGTAAGTATGAACTGCTCCATCTCTATACGCTGTCAATCTTTAAATCCATTACTCCCTTATTCTGACTTGACAGAGCGGTCCAGTCCGGAGACGGAGCTGTGCTCGGACAGCATGGCGTCATTTCATCTCTGTTTAAAGATGACATGTTTGTGTTGTTAATCTTAATAATAATCTTCTATCACAGCAATGAAAGTTCATACACAATTTAAACAACTTTAGAGCATGGTTTATTAACATTCATTTATACTCATTTTGAAGTCACTAAGGGCATTAAGAAAAGAACCTAGTGAAGGTCATTTTGAATTCACCTTGATGGTTGAGAAATATAATTCCATATTAATGCCAGCCTGAATGATCCACCTTATCTGTAGCAGTATGCAAATCATGATATTACTCTTTATATAGCTTCCAGTCAAGCCTGAATCGACTACTATACCAAAACAATAGTAAAAAATGTGATAAGGAATGAACTCGCATGAAACTCAATCCCATACAGTTTCCATTTTTATTTTAAATGTTTTTTGACTGTGGGAGAGAACCACAGTATCAGAAGTAACTGACACAGACGAAGTGTGAACATGGACTGCATTGCATGGGAATCAAATCAATGGCCTTCTTAAACCGAGACCACAGTATTACCTATCATGCAATCAAACTCCAATCCTAGAAAACACTTACTTGACACTGTGTTTTGTCCCACATCCACGACTACTTAAATAGTTAGTTATTTAACAAGCTCATAGTCAATTATCCAGCTCTTTTATGCTATATATGTTCTACAATACAGAAAATATTAAACAGTATACTGTTTACAGTAAACTGTATTCTTTTATTTATCTTTGAATCCCTTTCTGTACATGTCCACTGTATAACTAAATACCACCCAGTGCATAACATTATAATACATCCAGGAAACATCATCAGGACATTGCATATTCGCAGTCTAACTAAGTAAGGTATAATTTAAGAGAGACAATTTGCCCACTGGCGTGTTTACATAAAGAGTAAACTAAAGAACCTTGATAAAATGACCAGAGAGAAGATTCAAATGAAATATAATGTTCCCAGGATTCAATGCTTCCATGTGAGTCCTACACTACTCGAATCCCTTATCGATCAATAGCTAATAAACAAAACAAGTGATATGCGTTTTAAAAGCCTTGTACTAGAGTTAGTTTGTGTTTTGTCTGTTGAACATCATTTACATTGTATTTATTAATAAACTTTTTGTTTTGTATGTGTACTGGATGTTGTTTGCATCCTTGATGCAATCATACATGCATATTTGAAGACTTTCCATTAAAGGCTTAAAAACGATATAATTGTTGATATAACTGTTGTGTAGTTGTTGTATGGCGGTTGTATAGGCTCAGTTAATGACATAAACAAAGTAAGTTCTTCTTTTAGTTCTGCTATTGGTAATGCACGATACAAAAAGTGCCTTTTTATTTACTTTTTCAGCATTTATCAGATGATTTTATCCAAAGTAACTCACACACTGTGACATCATTGTATTTAAGCAATTATGGTTAAATGTCTATGCTCTAAGGGTCAAGGGTGGCCCTGTAAAAGTGATAGGGCTCAAATCATTGAACGTTTTTAATCTTGTCTCTTAGCCATTTTATAAAACTTGTTGAGTAGAAAACCAGCAGCACACAACACCCGGTTCCAATCATTTCTAGTCTCAGGATCACCAAAACTACAGGGTCAGAATTTACCAGGGTCAGAATTAAACCAAAAAAGCTTGATGTGGTCTTTAGATGCTAAAGCCTTTATGAATTTAATGTGTTCTGCATCCTGAGATGATGAGTAGTTTTATTTGAGCTATGTCTTGATCTTTCTTATTCCTCCGGTGTGCACATGATTGAGAGCATTTTTAAGAAAACAACTTCATTATTGATCAGGAAGGTTTTGTTTTGATGTGAGAATCTGAAAGAACATCAGTCTTCTATGATACAATCAGGAGTGAAACATGCTAGAACAAGACATAAGGCTTCTTATGTAATTAAAATATGTATGTGATGTTTTAGATTAATAAATGCTCTGCCAAAATCACTTTTGTAAAGGATCCAAAGGGGAAACGAATGCCAATTTATGATCTACAAACGATTGATATTGTGCTACAAAACTCTATTTCTGAAAAAAGCAAAAAATCCTATATGATCATTTATAAGTCTGCAACACACTCCAGAAAACCATGTCAGCCGTGAAACGTTTATGGACAATTCAAGTTACAGCAGTTGACAGGTGAATTGTTACAGATGAGGGAATCACGATGGGGTTTAAAGGATGAATCTACCAAAGTAGATGTAATACAGACTCTCAGTTATACTGAGAGTAGATGTGACATAGTTACACTCCAGTAACTCTCATTTATATTGCAAAGCATTTGAGTCTTTATTATTGTTATAATGGGGCGGCATGGTGGTTATCACTGTCGCCTCACTGCAAGAAGTTCCTGGGTTCAATTCCTGGATAAGCCAATCCAGAGCTTTCTGAGTGGGTTTTGCATGTTTTCCTTGTGTCAGCGTTGGTTTCTTGTGTGGGTACTTTCTTGTAGTTTCCTCCCACAGTTCAGACATGCAGTCAGGTTAATTGTAGATACTGAAATGTGTGTGCGTGCGTGTGAGCGTGCGTGTGAGCGTGCGTGTGAGCGTGCGTGTGTGCGTGTGTGCGTGTGTGTGTGTGTGTGTGTGTGCCTCTCTACCATGCAACAGACTGGCAATGTTCAGGTGTTCATAATTATATTTATAATATTTGTTGTGTTATAATATTTATAATAATTGTTGTATTGGTATTATTACTCTTGTTGCTGTTGTTTATATTATTCAGGCTTTTTCAGCAAGTAAAATCTCTTTTTAACAAATTTCTTACAAAAACAAGGAGAGTTTTTTGTACTGTTAACTTTAAATGTAACTAAATCAGATTGTGCTATATCCTGACTAAAGGTTCTTGCAGACATGACTAGTTACTACTCCTTTTGACTTTACCATAAAAAAAGAAATATAAACGTGCATATTTTTAAAAAATATCCTTTATTGTTGTTGTTGTTGTTAGTGGTAGTAGTATTAGTAATAGCAATGGTGATACTACAACTATTTACTCTATTTAGAAAAAAATGAACATTATATTTTGTTATTTTCAGTTTTTTAAACTAAGAATATAGATTCTAGACCTACAAAAATGATATATTATATACATTTTATAACTGATTAATGTTGATTTTTCTGAAAGATATGAATGATTAGAATAATCCGCACCACCTGCTAATAGACATTTTTACTCTCACTGATTTTCCAGGTCCTTTTCCAGAACTCTATAATAAATACATCAGGTCGGTCAGTAAAGTTCACTTTACACCCCTGATGATGATTAATTATAAATAAATAAGGTCATAAAGGGAAATAGTTCTAATCATACCATTAATTCCCATCCAAAATCACTACAAGATGTTTACATACATTTTCCATATTTTTCCATGTTGAAAAAAAAGTGAAACAATTCTTTGATGCTTTGATTGAGAGCTGTGCCGCTGGAACAGAACAGGGTCAAATACATTCCAGACTTTAACAAATGAGTCGAAAAGTATTCTGACTGATCCCCTAATCAGTTCCATTTATCCCCTGTCTTACAAAAATATTTACTGCTGTTTCACATTGTTTAATTTTCGAACACTTGTTAAATCTCTTCAACCATCATTTACTGGACAAACGTGCAGAGAAATGACTTCAGTTTATCACTGTGCTACTTTTACTCACATTTTTGCAAGTAGAAATTTTGCCTATTCTTGCTGAATACAAGATAATAGCTGAAGTCTGTGAACGCCACTGTCTGATACTATCGTGTTATAGAATGTCTTTATCTGTCTGGGTTCAAAGTGCATCGACAGTCGTGGTGCTATTGTTTCAATGTTGCTATGCAAGTCACTCATACTGTAGTCACTAATGCATCCCAAACCATGACAGATAATGTCTTTTTCATATTTTACTGATAACTGGACTAATAATTGTGATGGGGCCTCACAGTAGTTTTGAGGGTAGCACTACTTTCACAGTAAGAAGATGTCAGGTGGGCAATCTGGGCCCTTTGCATGTTCTCCTTGTGTCTGCCTGAGTTACCTCCTATAGTACATTTCAATTCTTCAGCAATAAGCAGGCATCTTCATCCAAAGCAATTGATAGAAGAATTGTGTCTTGTTCAAGAAATGCATATTACTGAAGCAGTAACTTAAGTAACTACAGCCTGCATTCATGTTAACTGCTGAATTTAATGCATAAAACAGTGCCAGGCCCTACCAAGTTGTGTCAGGAGGCACGTCCAGCGTAAAAACGATACTAAAAGATTTTACACTTTATTTCAAAACGTTTTAGGTCTGCTGACCAATAATATTGATCAAAAAAGCCTTAAGTGATGCAGTCAGGATTTGATGTGGGATACTGGAACTTCTAGAAATGTTGTTCTCAGTAGTACAGTCATACTAAAACAGGAACTTCCATAATCTCAGAGGTGGAAAGTAACTAATTACATTTACTCAGGTTAGAGTTTTTTGTGTTCTTGTATGTTTTTCTAGTAGATTATGATAAATCAAATGTTAATTGGGCAGGTTTGGTTCGATAGAGAACTGTATTGTTATCGGAGGGTTGCCTGTTTGAAGTCAACAGGTCTGTTGCAAAGTCTTCTTCTTATACAAATGTAATGATATTTTTTTTACTTAAATAGATTGTTAGACTTGTAAATTCATCGCTACAATTGTACAAGTGCAACATGAGCACAATATTTTGATAATCTTTACCGTCTGCATATTCTGTTGAACTTTAATTGGAAACATATAATTTTCTTCATTACATGAATGTATTACAAACACACATTTATTAAGCAAGCAATCATTGTGTGTGAAACGAATTCTAAAACAAAATCTTATTACACTGAGCTAGTAAAAGACGTTTTTGCACAACTTCAGAATGCCGGTGAGCTAGGAAGAGTTTTTGAAATAAACAAATTAAAGCACACTGAATCTAGACACTGCCAAGACGGTGCTGAGTTTCGAGACAATTCACTGACATCTGCCAGGTCATCAGTCAGACTTCTCAGTGTGGTGGTAATTAGAATCATTACTGACATGAGGGTGCTTACTTAATGGAGATGTGTGTGCAGGTCTTTAGGTAAAATACACAAACATTCTCCAGCTCTGACTCCAAACTCTTCTCGTTTACTTAGTTTTCATCTTCTTATCCTTCATAATTTTATTCATCTCCCATCAATCTGTCCGAGCCCTCAGACTCTTTCATTTCCATTCTCCTGTTCCCTAGTCTGTCTTCTTCCTTTTTATATTGTTTATCCATTCACTGTGTCGGTGCTCTCGTTAAATTAGCATTCCTTAGCTCTTCAGCAGACGGCAAACAATAGAGCAGAGAGACACTCCTGACCTGCAGCAAACATTCCACTGCACCCAGTCTCTCTTGCACACTGTGTGTGTGTGTGTGTGTGTGTGTGTGTGTGTGTGTGTGTGTGTGTGTGTGTGTGTGTGTGTGTGTGTGT